>PVJL010016913.1:0-19649 GCA_004026885.1 Lyroderma lyra | reverse complement strand
AAAGGGGAGGGGGTGGGAGAGGAGGGGGGGAAGCTAAATATAAGGGGATGGAAAGAGGGGTCACATTAGGTGGTGAACTTATTATGCATCAAGTTGACAATGCACTGTGGAATTGTATGCCTGAAACCTATGTAATCCTTGCTAACAGATGTCACCCCAATAAGTCTAACAATAAAAATGAATTAAAAAAAAAATAAATTTCAATATACTAAAAAAAAAAAAAAAAAAAAAAAAAAAAAAAAAAAGAAATAGACTGTGGATGTTTCAAGTAGAAAGGAAGTAGTTACAGAAAAAGTGAGTTGATTATGAGAGAGCCTTGTGGAGGTCACATTACAGACCCAAGGAGACTACCTTACAGGTGAATAATTGTAAGAATATATAATGTTTCCCCACATATGACTAGCACACTGGTTTCAAAATACTGTAATTAAGCTGTAAGAGCCATGATATCCAGACTGTCTGGGGGAGAAATTTAGAGATTCCTAATGCCAAAACTAGGACCAAATTAATTACCTAGGAAAATTTGAGGCACTTCACACACAGCTGGAAAAACAAATCAGAACACCTTTCTCTGGGTCCCACAGTTTATTCTTTATTTATTTATTTATTTATTTATTTATTTATTTATTTATTTGGATTATATTACTGGCCAAAATCTCTCTATTGTTTGGACTTTTATTATATTCAGAATTTTTGATGAGGGTTTAACTACAAATTCAGATGCATGGAAGAACCTGGTTCCTTCATGGAACTGATTAGAGATGCTCTGGTGTAGTGAGCTCTCAGCCTGTTTCCACATTTGAATCCTGGGCCTGAAATCCGTAGGGGAGTCAACCCGGCAGAAAGACAGGCAGCTGAATGCAGTCTTAAAATAATAAACCCTGAATTTATCATGGTGACAGACTGTCTCAGAGAAGGCCAGGTTTCCTAGACAATCAGAAAACAAGCTGATTTTCTTCACTTACCCACTACTGCTCCAACCACCAGGTGATATAGCTGAGTAGCCTTGTCTTAGTCAGCTGACAATGTTGCTACCTTCTCATTCTCTTCCAACTTCTTAAGTGTCTTCACACTTACAGGTATGGATATTCTAGGAAATTCCCAATTATCATGTGAGAAACCAGCCCTACTCTGATCCTTCTCAGAACATATCTAATACCATTTCTCATCTGGTATCTGAGTTTTTAGGTCCTGAAAAAAAACAGGAAAACACTAGGTGAATTCTCTTTCTATGTCTGTGCTTGAATCATAGGTGAATTTGAACAGATTTCCAAAGCAAGTTCCCATCCAGGAATAGAGACAGCATGGGGGCACTGATCATGTGCTCAATTCAGGAAAGAAAGAGTAATGTACAGTCCTTTACCATGAAAATCAACCAGTGTGGTGTGTGTGTGTGTGTGTGTGTGTGTGTGTGTGTGTGTGTGTGTGTAGTGGTGTCAATGCAGGAATTTTCAGACATCACTTTCAACCAGAATAAAAGGAAAAAATTAGCACTCTCAAAGGCTGCTGAGACCTTCTGGATTCAGAAGGATTTCAAATATATCAGTGTATCTGGCAGCCCCAGATCAAATGTTGAATGGTGGTTTTATTAAAACCTTTCTCAGGTGTTTTTTTTCTTTTTGAGTTGTTGGGGTTTATTGTGATGTATTCATTAACTCCAGAGATAATGTCAAAACTCATTGCATCTCTGAGGGAGCAGAGACAAAGTTGAAGTCATGGCTTGAACATTTAATACTGGGCTAGAGACACCAGAGATCAATGCCTTGTGAGTTCAGACATAACGTTCTACTTCAGTGTACAGGCTGAGCTGCAGGGGATGCAAGAGAACTACCTAGCAATGGCTGCATTTGTAGAGGCAAGTGGGAAGTGAGCAGGAGAGGAGCTTTCTCTGAGGGCCTGAGGCTTTTATGAAAATTCAATATTTAGGCAGACTGCTGAGGTGTCTTTAAATATTTTCTTTAATATAAATAATTTACTAAACACAATAGCCAGTAAAATCAATTTCAAATGGGGTTTTGAGGACTTCAAACAATGTAGATAACATGGATTGTTTTTGCTAATTTAATAATTTAAAAGTTTGAAGAAACACTGAATCCAGAATAGGGAGACTTGATATCAAAGTCCCTAGAAAACTCAGATGCTCTGCATGTCACTTAAAATGGGGTTAACATTGAAGCACATCCTGTGGGAGACTTGTTCTTCAGTATAAGAAGCTCTACTCACAGAGTTAAAATGTCTGAAAGGGGACACATACCTTTCAAAAAGGATTAAGAATCAGACTCTCAGATTCACATAGCAATATCCCTGTGTCATAGACCTTGTCACAGTTGGGCCAAGTGTTCAGCTATGAAATATATTGCTTCATGATTATGCAAATTAGTTGAGGTGAACTGAGTTAAAAATGGCCATGCATATGTTCTGAGAGAATTATTTTACAATTACACCATCCCCTGCATAATTCCTGCCAGCACAGTCCTAACCATGCACTGAAGCTACAGAGTCCTCCACTTTTTGGCAGTGGCCTCATGTAAAGGGCTTCCAAGCACCTAAGTTAATAAGAAATCCTGGAACAGTCAAGGAGTGTTCCAACACTTGTCAATTTTTTACACATTTCCACTCCTAGGTCCATCAGGTGCAGTCTGGGGTTGAATTGAGAAAACCTGTAGTCTCAGTGAAGGCATTATACAAGACTTCTAGATTCACCTTCACCAACCACAATGTCCAGTGTGTGCAATAAACTGGGGAATAATTACTTGAATGGATAGGGGTGACTAATAATAGTGGTACAGACTACATACAGAAGTTGCTTATCAAAGTCTCCATGATGAAGGACACATCCAAAAACACAGCCTACATGGAGCTGAGCAGTCTAAGATTTAAGGACACAGCTGAGTATTACTCTGTGAGGCACAAAATGTGATAAAGGTCATCTTGAGCATGTCATAAACACTAAGAGAGCTGGCAAGTGTTTGAGGCTAAAAAGATGACAGAAACAATGGGTCTCTTAAATTTCTATACAAAAATCAGTATTCTGAAAGAAGGAGTGATGCTTTCATTGGCATATGAGTAACTAGGGAAAGGATTCAGTTTCCAAAATATCCTACAAGGAAGATGCAGGAAGAGCCTGTTCTGAATGAATCTAGTAATCTGTCATTGTCTTTGCAGAGGTAATATCTGGAGCTTTTTTATTCTCTAAGGGAAAGTTACTAGTTCTGGCATCAATTGGGAACACTTGATTGGGGACAGACTCAGGTCTTTGAATTGTAGAGTTTTTCTACAAAATTTTCTCACTTCTTTCTTAAAAAAACAAAATTGTGTTAGGATAAATGTAAGTACATAAAAGCATTAGTTATGTTTTTTTACTTCTTAGTCTGTGCTCATACACAACATATATGACATTATGGGAGCATAATTATGACACAGGTAACAAGAGGTGAAGTCAACATAATAGCCTTCTCTTGAAAGACCTGCAGCCTCAGGCCCCTTTCCTAGGTGTATATTTCGCTTCAGACTCCATGATCACCTACCCATGAAGGAGAGAACATCCAAATCTCACTCTTATCTACTTGTCCACAGAGTTTAGCATGCACATGCACAGGAGTCCTGAGGTTGATTCAGTGGAACAGTGGAGTTCGGAGGGAAGGAGCAGATGGAAAGACACATTAGTTCACTCTAATCAGTAATGTGATTTTGAACATAACAACTTTCTATGGTTCTGTTTGAACTTGTTCATCTGAGAAATTGAGGTAAATCTGATAGCTTTATTACATGCATTGTGTGTATATATAAAAATATAATTAAATTATGGGCACTAAATATTTAAATTAGCATATAAAACACTTTTTAAAAATCATATTATTTCTGAATATTCTCATTGACAACTAGTTTCTCCAGGGCACACACACCCGAACTGAGGCATTGCCCTCTCTGAGGGTGCCCAACTAAAAGGATTTCTATATATAAGGAAGATGTAAACATAGAACAACCTTTGCTTAAAAAAAGTCATACCAGCCTGGACCCTGCCACTTTGTGAGAGGAGCCCCAGTCCTGGAATTCCCAGGTGTCCCCATTCTATAATTAGGACTAAACACAAGTGACACACTATGGAGCTTAAGCCCAGCTGAATTATGCATGTTTCTATTTTTAGAAGTAATTGATGGAGAATAAGAGACACTGAGGAGGTGAATTAATTCAAGTGAGAGAAACATTGGAAAGTGTCCCTAGAATAACCTCTCTGTTTTCAGGTGGTCAGTGTGCAGTGCAGCATGTGGTATCTGGTGTAGAATTTGTGCAGCCTGTGGTTTCCCTGAAAATCATTTCTGAATCTTCAGGATTCATCTTCAGTAGCTCCGACATGAGTTTGATTTGCCACAATGCAGGAAAGGGACTGCAATGGGTCTCATACATCAGTAATGGAGGTAGCTCATACTATGCAGAACCATGAAGTGTCAATCCACTATCTTTAAAGACAATGTCAAGAACAATATATATTTGTAATAGACCATCCCGAGAGTTGAGGATGCTACTTTGTATTACTTGCGAGGGAGACAGTAAGAGAAAGTCACTGTGAATTCAGACACAAACCTCCTTGCAGGAGACAAGATGGCTAGAATTCTGGGAGGACTCAGAACACTAGTGTGTACTCAGGACATTAAGGGGTTTTCAAAACTTCCAGGACTGCTTAGGACCATCAAACAGAAAGGTTCAGTTCAGAAACTAGTGCCTAGAGTAATTACACAAATGATTTCAAATGGAATCAGTCATTCACTCTTTTCTCATACTCCTCTGAGACATTTTTCTGCTCTCTTTTATGTGTCTCTAATTTCTCACACTCTCACTTAACACACAAATGTAGTCACTGTGTTTGCACATGTGGTTGACTTCTTATACAGGTCCTTATTGTCACCCTGTCACTATATGTTCTAAATTTTCTGGTTGACAAATTACACATTTTAGGAATTTTCATTACCCCTTGATTAAGAGATATTTCTTGTATACTTTGGAGCTATGCTGAGCTTACACTCTCTTCCTTCACACATGCGCAAACTGCCCAACATGGGAGGATCATCATCCATGTTATTATATTTGCTGATCCTTATGAGTATTAGAAATGAGTATAACTATTAGCACATACATTTACACAGGGGTTCTGTGGTTGCTGTGTCTTATTACCTCAAAAGATAAGAAATAATTGTGTAACTCAAACATAGGTTGCATCAGCAACATCTATCAAAGTTATTATAAAATCCTAGTGAGCCATTTGTCAGTTAGATTGTGGATCTCAGCAATCCACATGTTCAAACAATCTCTGCTCATTCTTCTGTGATTTGTCATTCAACAAGCCATGTCATCTTTCCCCTTATCGCACTATAAAATAAAAAACAATACACATTTGAGTCATACAACCAATAGTTCACAAGGTAAAGTTATTGTCGGTCACAGCTTATTTGTTTTTGAGATACAATATTTACTCTAAAAGATACACAGAGACCCAGTCTCAGACATAGAAGCAGAGACCATTATGTGCCATTTCCAATAATATGTTTCTGTCTATATGCCACTTAACTATTATAATTTCTGAGTTAGCCATGTGACAGAGATTTGGCAGGACTCAAAAATGTAACATGGGCAGCACAGCCCAATGCTCTAACTCTCATCACACAACACAGCCCATTAGTAAGTAAAGTAGGAGAAGAAAGACCTTAGATGATGTGGTCATTGTCCAGTAATAATTTTCACAGTGCCAATTTTTGTGGTCACCTCTGACATCAAAATGATCTTCACATGACATATTGGATTTGGTATCTACACTGTGACCCTATGCACACAAACTAACTTGAAACTTTGAGAGAATTTTTGTTACTCAAACAAGAATTAACTGGTGAGGCCTGGTGAAAAAACTAGATCAATGTGGCTTAGGCAGAGCAGAGTACATAGAATGGGCATTCACATTGGACATTAGGTTCAATTGAAGAAAATTTCTCACACAGAGAATATTTCAGCTTCACAAGAAATGATACAAAGAGACACATGTGTGATTTATATCAACCTGTCCAAGCATGGGGCCAAAGTGAAAAGAAGACGTCAACAACCAAACCTTAAAAGTGAAGTTAGAATCTATTTAAGATAAGTTCTTTGGTTATGTTTATATCTCCTAAGAAGCAGAAACCAAGAAATAATTACTTGTGTATAAATTCTACCGTTTATCATCTGTGTCATCCAAATTCAGGAAGTGGATTTAATAAAAAGGAGGGAGCTGTCAGGTAATAATGTAAGCATGACCTCAAGTGAGAAAAGGAATTACAGAAATCTCTGTGGACCTTCCCTAGAGTTTTATGCAGTCCACAGAAGTGCCAGAAACTATATTGGAGTGTCCTGGTACCAAATATGTCCATCAGAAGATCTCAATATATTGGTGATAGATGTTCTTTAATTTATGGCTTTTTATTTGTTAAATATGGTTTTATTTGTTTCTCTGAGCACATAAAAAAACTATGAGCTGCAAACAACTATAATTTTTACATTTACCTTAACTTGTTTACTCCATTATTCTGTGGAAAGTCCTGGCCCAGGGTGGCCTTTCTACGTACCAATGGTTAAATGTACAGTGAAAATAATAGTTTTGTATTTCTTTGGTATACCTACATTTACAGAAGTCCTGGGTAGAAGGTGTATGACTTTATCACACAATTTCTCTCCTTCACCACAAGAAGAATACAAATGCACTGACTGCTGTCTGAGGGTACAAAATGGTTCTGTACACCTCAAAGCCTGAACACACCATCTTAGATACAGTTTACAATTTGCTTTTCTCAAATGGGGTAACCTCAAGTTGCCCTACTTCCATGATTTCTTCTTAGATCTAAATGTGAGGTTAATAATTAAGAGCCAGTAAGGCTATCACACCTCAGCTTTGTTCTGCACTCAGCACCATCAGAAATAAAGAAAATAATTCAATTGTCCTTGTACTGGCACCAGGTTTTTTATTGTTTGATTGAAATTGTTTTCAGAAAAAAATACTTCTATTCTAGTAACCGAATTTAAACCTAGTAGATGGTAAGTTAATCTAAGAAACCAAAAAATTACAAAAGGGGCCATTGTTAATTTTTACTACCATGTGCACAGGTGTGTATTTCATTGTGATTTCCAAAGCCTGTAAGCTCCAACACTGTATTTCTTATTCTACTTCATGACACTTAAATGAAGGTAAGCCATCTCTATATGGGCAACAGTTAGTACTCTGATTTTACCCTCTTACCTAAAGTCTCATGGACATTTTGATGAGAAACATTTAGAACACTTGTTTGGGAATGTTAAGTGCACATTAGACTTTGCTGAAAGTGTCAAAAAAAAAAAAAACTCTTGAGTGTTCTATGAATAAGGCAAGGATCCCATGACAGGAGAAAGGACTGGCAAGAAGAACATCATCAGGACAAAATTTTCAGTGGATAAGAGGTGGAGGAGAGCCATGAAACCATGGCCAGGGAGAATGCTGCACAGAAGCACTCTTGTTTGGAGAATGTTTGTCATTGGGTCTTTTAATTAGATAGAATGTGGTTGTGAGTAACATGTGATGAGTCTCCTAGTTCTGAGATCTGCAGCATGCAGGAGCACATTGGGGTTTCTACAGAACCTATGGCTCACTATTGAGCAATCACACAAGGTTGTATTCAATTCAAACACACATCATGTTGTCCCTGGTGAAATGGCTTTCCTCGTATACTGGGTAAAAATTCTCTAGTTTGTTCACCCTGATCATGGTAATTGTCTTTTTCCTTTCCTAAAGTTTGAGTGGAACTCACAGACGAAGCAGCTGATGTGTGAAGTGTGCCATTCTGGATGGATCTGTAAAAACCAGAATGGCCACCATTCGATATATCCCTTACCAGTGGGTTGTATATATTATGACTAAGACATCTCTTGCTTCAGCACACCAAATATCTCACTTGTGCAAAATCAGGTAACTGTATGAAAAACAATAGAGATTTTGTGGCCTCTGCTTCTACTCTGAAAATGAGAAATGATAAATAAATATTAGCAATTAAAGAGAGTATATGCATAGGGAGAGGAGATTTGAGATAAATCCATCCACCAGGGTGGAAGTCTTAATAGTTTTTAAAAATTGGGATGAACAAAGCAGGCATTAGTATTGCTGACATAACATTCTCAACATGACATATCAGAGTGAAACAGACCAGTAGGAAGTCCTTTTACTTCCTAAATTTTGAAGAAATTCAATTAGATTTAATGACAGTAAAAAAACAGAAGTTTAATGATAAAATGTTTGAACATATATTTTGTAGTGTTCCCTACATATTTGATATATTTGAAGCTTTTGTATATGGAGTCATCTTTCTTTTAAAATTATCTATTTTTGATCAGCAAATAGGGAAGATGCAACAGAATGGAAGAGTGAGAGGTACCTCTGAGGGGCTTCTCCAGATATTGCAATCAATTGAACTCCTGTGCCTTAGCTGGGACACTCTGCAAGGCTCAGAGTCACAGCAGGAAGACCCACTCATTGCATTGGGGTGCCTGCGGGTGAGCAGAATGTTAAACAAGTGAGAAATGGAGGTGTAGCCATGTATGGGTCCTCGTTTGGGGCTCTGCATCTGGAGGAGGGGCGGTGGCAGGCGAGCACTCTGGACCTGGCTCGATCTGTGGGACAGAGGTGGGGGTCCTCCAGGTGGGACATGTAATGCTGTACCTTCCCCATTTGGACCCAATAGGGTGCAGACCTGTCTACAAAATACAGTGGGCAAGATTTGCTCCAGTTGCCAGGGAAGGGTGAGCAGCTGGACTGTGGGGAGCTGCATCACTACCACTTCAGCTGGGAATAAGACAGAGAGTGGAGGCTGTATGTGCATGTTTCTCAACCCACAACCAAGGCAAACCAGCATATAGGACTGACTCCCAAGGCAGAGGACAGAATCCACATCTGGGACAAACCAAGAACAGAAAGTCACAAACACATCTAAACACCCAGAGCCACAGGAAGTAAACAAAGCTACAAAATTTCATTTCCCACAGATCTCTGACCACCCAGTATCAGCAGCAAATACCAAAGAAACTGCAGCTTGTAGGATACAGAGAGCCTGCAAATATGAGAAACCAAAAAATTAAAAAGATGGGGACAGATTACCCATCAGAAACAAAGCTCAAAGCAACTATTATAAGAATACTTAAGGAAATGAATAATAATTTTTTCAATGGAGAGCTAGGCTACTGATTTGTTTTAATTATATCACATTTTTTAAAATCTTTGGCATTTGCCTTGAACAATAATTTTAACAGAGAAATAACAAGTGTTATAGAAGACACACAAACCATTATAACAGACCAGAGGGAGATAATGACTACATTAACTGAAATGAAGAACAAAATAAAAGTAACCAAAATAGATAAAATAAATGTGCAAACCAGTACTTTACAGGAAAAACCAGCAGAAAATACCCACTTAGAATAGACATATATGAGATTCCAGAAAAATGAGGATGGTTTGAGATTTCTCTGGGACAATTTAAAGTGGAAGAATATCCGAATCATAGGTGTATCATAAGGGACAGAGGAAAAGCAAGGAGTCAAGAAATTATTTGATTGAATTAGAATGAAAAAATTTTAACCTGGCAAAGGAAATAGAATTATAAATTGAGAATGCACAGAGAACCCCAAAGAAGATGATCCCAAACAAGAACACATCAAGGCTCATCACAATTAAAATGACAGAAGTTAAAGACAAAGAGAGAATTCTGATAACAGCAAGAGGAATGCAAGTAGAAACATATAAAGGGACACCCTTTGGATTCTCAGCAGATTTCTCTCTAGAAACTTTACAGGCCAGACGAGATTGGCAGAAAAAGATTCAATATAATGAAAATCAGGACCCACAATGAAGAATAATGTATCCAGCAAGATTAGCATTCAAAATCGAGGACAGATAAAAAGTTTCTCAGAGAAGGAAAAGTTAAAGAAATAGGGAGAGAAGACAAGATGGCGACTGGAATGGAGGTCCCTAAAGCCTCTCCCAGAAAACACAATTGAACGGCCGTCCAGGAGCCAAGAAAGAAGACCCTGAGTAACAAACCGGCTGTTGAGAAATCCACAAATTGCAAGTAAACACCTGAAGGCTGGCGAGAAGGGGGCGAGTTGGGGAGAGGGAAGGGAGCAGAGACTGACCACGCGGGACGCGATCCCTCCTGACTATTCAGAGCTGCACAGTTTGGGGGAGGGGGGAAAGACTGGGGAGCTCGGGACAGAGTTTGGGAGCAAACCTCTGGAACTTTTGAGTGGTAGAAGGGCTGAACGAGGACTCTGACTGCCAAGATGATATCCCAGCTCTAAGCCCCCTAGAGACAAACACAGGGCTGCAGTTCCTGTTCCCAGCCAGCTGCAAAGGCGACCCTGCTGTCTCAGGCCAGGCCCACAGCTTTGGACGTATGGAGTGGGCACTTCCTCGTGCACTCCAGTATTCTGAAAGCAGTGTGATCCCTTAGTCAGCCAGGTACTGAATCAGGGCTGGGAAGAAAGAGTGATTTGACAGCATTCACTCCAGCAAGCAAAAACAAATCCCAGCAAAGGGCTTGTAACAGCTTCCCCAGCAAAGGGCAGAAGGCAGAACCGCCTTTGGAAAGTCTTTTGTTGGCCTCTCTCTTTTGTTGGAGGATATATGCACATAGCCTTCAAACGCAGTAGGATATCAGAAACAAGAAATAAACAGCCCCCTCTCCCCACAAAACTTGACCCCCAGTGCCACCTAGTTTCTGCCCTACAGCAAGACACCACAAAAGCAATAATCTGGGCACTGAACATAAAGCACTCATGTCAAAGAGGAAGAACCCAATGGACAGGATGAATTCCTTAAAAATTAAAACTCCTCAGAAAGAACAGGAAATTTACACAGAAGATAGCCTGTTACAATTGGAAGGGTCTCATTTAAGCGATTGAGAATTTAAAACACCCATTCTAATGGCTGTGAGAGAAATGAAAATCTACTGGCAAAACACCATAGCTGAGATAAATAATATAAAAAAAGATATAAACGACATAAAAAAGGAACTCTGTGAACAAAAAGAACAATTTAACAAAGAAATTCAAAACATAAGAAAGATTGAGATGGAAATATGAGAAATAAATAAGACCATAAAAGAAGTGAGAAATGAAATAACTGCCATAGGAAACAGTACCAACCAGATGGAGGAAAGAATTAGTGATATTGAAGATGAGAACATGGAAACAGCTCAGAAAGAAGAAGAGAGGGAATATAGAACCAAAAGGATTGAAAGAACTCTGCAAGAAATATCCGACTCCATGAGACAAAACAACATCAGGATAGTAGGAATAGAAGAGGGGGCAGAGCAATCTACAGAGAGCATACTCAAACAAATCATAGATGAGAACTTTCCAAACCTATGGAAAGATCTGGAACCCCAAGTTCAAGAAGAAAACAGGTCCCCCAGATACCTGGACCCCAACAGATCTTCTCCAAGACACATGGTACTAAAGATGTCCAAAACTAAAGACAAAAAGTCAATTCTCAAGGCAGTCAGGGAAAAAGGAACTATAACCTTTAGAGGAAAACCCATCAGGCTGGCATCAGATTTCTCAGCAGAAACTCTACAAGCCAGGAGAGAGTGGAACCCAATATTAAAAAATTTGAAAGAGAGAAACTTACAGCAAATAATATCCAGCATAATTATCCAGCACAATTATCTTTTAGATATGAATGTGGAATAAAGAACATCTCAGACAAACAGAAGCTGAGGGAATTTGCCAGCACGAGGCCAGCACTCCAAGAAATACTGCAGGGGGCTCTTCAGCCTGAAACAAAACATCAGGAAAAATGGAACTTAGTTGGGGCAACAAGAAAGAAACAAAAATAAACAAACAAACAAACAAACAAAAACAAAGAAATAAATAATGGCCACAGGAAATCCTCAAATATTGATCATCACTCTAAATGTTAATGGACTGAATTCACCAATAAAAAGACACAGAGTAGCAGACTGGATTAAAAAACGGAATGTATCCATATGTTGTCTCCAAGAAACACCTCAGCTATAAGGACAAACACAGACTCAGAGTGAAAGGATTGGATACAATACTCCAAGCAAATGCTAACCAGAGAAAAGCAGGAGTGGCCATACTGATATCTGATCAAATAAACTTCAAGTTAAAAAAGATAGTAAAAGAAAAAGATGGTCATTACATAATGATAAAAGGCATAATGCAACACCAAGAAGACTTGACACTAATCAACATATATGCTCCCAACCAGGATGCACCAAAATATGAAAAGAAACTGCTAACAGACTTTAAAGGAGAAACTGATGACTACACAATCATAGTGGGGACTTAAACACCCCGCTATCAGCCATGGACAGATCATCCAAACAGAAAATAAATAAGGAAATAACAGCTCTAAATGGCACATTACAGCAATTGGACGTCATTGATATTTACAGGACACTTCATCCAGCAAAAAGAGACTACACCTTCTTTTCTAGTGCGCATGGAACATTCTCATGAATAGACCATATGCTGGGACACAAAAGTAGCCTCAGGAAATTCAAGAAGAACGTAATCATTCCAAGTGTATTCTCAGACCACAAAGCTTTGAAATTAGAGATCAACTGTAAAAGGAAAACAGAAAAAAACCACATACACATGGAGATTAAACAACAGCTTATTAAAAAAGGACTGGATAAAAGAACAAATAAAGGATGAGATTAAAAAATATATAGAAACTAATGACAATGAAAATACAACGTATCACAATTATTGGGACACAGCGAAAGCGGTAATAAGAGGGAAATTTATATCATTACAGACCTATCTTAAGAAACAAGAAAAATCACAAGCAAACATCTCAGCATCCCATCTTAAAGAACTAGAAAAAGAAGAGCAGACAAAATCCAAAGTCAGCAGAAGGAAACAATTAATAAAAATTAAAGCAGAGCTAAACCAATTAGAGAACAGAAAAACAATAGAAAAAATTAATATCACGAAGAGCTGGTTCTTTGAGAAAGTCAATAAAATTGACAAACCCCTGGCGAGACTAATCAAAGGACGAAAGGAAAGGACACAAATATCCAAAATTAGAAGTGATAGGGGAGAAATTACCACTGATACCACAGAAACACAAAGGATTATAAGAAAATATTATGAAGGACGTTATGCTACAAAATTTAACAATCTAGAAGAAATGGACAAGTTCCTAGAAACTTATAGCCTACGAAGACTGAACCAAGAGGAAATGGATAACCAATCAATAGCAATGAGATTGAAATGACTATACATAATCTCCCTGAAGGTAAAAACCCTGGACCAGATGGTTTCACCATCGAGTTCTACCAAGCATTCAAAGAACAATTGACGACTATCCTCCTCAGACTCTTCCAAAAAATTGAAGAGGAAGCAATAGTTCCTAACTCATTCTATGAGGCCAACATTACTCTAATACCAAATCCTGGCTAAGGCAATACAAAAAAAGAAAACTATAGACCAATATCTTTGATGAACACAGATGCAAAAATCCTGAACAATATATTAGCAAACAGAATACAACAATACATCAAAAAGATCATACATCATGATCAAGTGGGATTCATCCCGGGAGCACAAGGATGGTTCAACATACAAAAATCAATCAATGTGATACACCACATAAACAAAATCAAAGATAAAGACCATATGGTCATTTCAATTGATGCAGAAAAAGCTTTCGACAAGGTACAACATCCATTTATAAACAAAACACTAAATAAAATAGGTATAGAAGGAAAGTATCTCAACATAATAAAGGCCATATATGAAAGACCCTTGGCTAACATCATACTGAATGGGGAAAAGCTGAAACCTATTCCCCTAAAATCAGGAACAAGACAGGGATAACCCCTGTGACCACTGTTATTTAATATAGTACTGGAAGTTCTAGCCACAACAATCAGGCAAGAGAAAGGAATCAAATGTATCCAAATTGGGAAAGAAGAAGGCAAATTGTCACTATTTGCAGATGACATACAAAATTCCAAAGATTCTACCAGGAAACTATTAGAAACAATTAACGAATATAGTAAATTTGCAGGATACAAAATCAATGTACAAAAATCAACAGCATTCCTTTATACAAGCAACGAATCCACAGCAAAAGAAATGAGGGAGTCAATTCCTTTTGCTATCACAACAAAAAGAATGAAATACCTGGGAATTAACTTAAAAGAATGTGACAGACTTATACACTGAAAACTATCAGACACTTTTGAAAGAAATTGAAACAGACTTTAAGAGGTGGAAAAATATCCCCTGTTCATGGATAGGAAGACTTAACATTGTTTAAAAGGCCATTCTGCCCAAAGCAATCTACAGATTTAATGCAATACCCTTCAAAATCCCACAATCATACTTTTGTGAAATAGATAAAAGAATTTTTAGATTTATATGGAACCATAAACGAGCTTGAATTGCCAAAGCAATACTACATAAAAAGAATAAGGCTGGAGGCATTACACTTCCTGACTTCTATTTATATTACAAAGCATCAATAGTTAAAAGAGCTTGGTATTGGCAGAAGAACAGAAATAGAGACCAATGGAATAGAACTGAAAACCCAGAAATAAACCCACAAGTATATGGGCAAATAATTGTTGATAAAGGAGCAAAAAACATACAATGGGGAAAAGACAGCCTCTTTAGTAGGTGGTGCTGGGAAAACTGGAAAAACATATGCAAAAGAATGAACCTGAGCTGTGAACTCTCTCCATATATAAAAATTAACTCAAAATGGATTAAAGACCTTTGTATAAGACCTGCAACAATAAACTGTATAGAAGAAGACATTGGTACTAAAGTTATAGACTTAGGACTCAAGGAAGACTTCATGAACCTGTTCTCAGAGGCAAGGGAAGTGAAAGCAAAAATAAATGACTGGGACTATATCAAACTAAAAAGCTTCTGCACAGCAAAAGAAACCATCAACAATGCAAAGAGGCAGCCAACTGAATGGGAGAGAATATTTGCAAATAACGCATCAGATAATGGTCTAATATTTAAAATATATAAAGAACTAATAAGACTTAACAACAAAAAAACAAACAACCCAATGGAAAAGTGGGCAGAAGAAATAAACAGACACTTCTTCCACGAAGAAATACAAGTGGCCAGCAGACATATGAATAAATGCTCATCCTCTTTAGCTATCATGGAAATGTAAATCAAAACCACAATGAGATACCACCTCACACCTGTTAGAACGGCTGTTATCAACACGACCAGGAATAACAAGTGCTGGAGAGGATGTGGAGAAAAAGGAAGTCTGGTACACTGCTGATGGGAGGGCAAACTGGTACAACCACTGTGGAAGGCAGTGTGGAGGTTCCTCAGAAAATTGGGAATGGAGCTACCATTTGACTGAGCAATCCCCCTTCTGTGGCTCTACCCAAACACTTGAAAATCTTTGTCCGCAAAGACTTATGTACCCCAATGTTCATCACAGCGCTGTTCACAGTGGCCAAAACATGGAAACAACCAAAGTGTCCTGCAACAGACGACTGGACAAAGATGCTGTGGTACATATACACAATGGAATATTACCCAGCTATAAGAAAAGATGAAATATTGCCATTTGCAACAAAACATGAATGACCTAGTTATCAGACCTCCAAAAGAGATGTCAGCAATGATCTTACCAAATGTTAGGGCCATTTCAAATGAGTATAGCCTATTTTCAGAGTGTTGGTCATTTCTTTAATGCTGGGACCACTTTTCCCTGCAAGAGAAGAGATGAAGTACAGTGGCATAGAGAGATGGTAACAACTTTATCACCTGGTCACACCAAATCTTCCTCCGTGACACAGTTAATATTCATCCACTTCCAACAGTACACAAAGAGCACTGTGGGACAGGTTGACAACATGAGCTCAGGTTATTTGGAACCATGTGATATAACCCTGGTACACATCTTCATCTTCTTTTATTCTATTCAGATTTTGGCTTCATGACAAACGCAGTGGTTTACAGCACTTTGAGGAGAGACTGTGTCAGATGTCAATTGGCTCATTACAAGTTTACATTTAATGCCTTTATTGGTTAGAATTGATAGTTACAACTCATATCTTGGAGATCTAGACACTGTTAGAGAAAATAAATGAGTAAGGACAGAGCGCCCCTGTCTAGAAATTCTTTTCCATTGTTCCTCTCTGAAGTAAAAGCAACTGAGAATCAATCTGACTGGGCCTCTCATACATGCCCACATAAGAAAAAATGCAAATCTTGCCTCTCCCCCGGTCATAAAAAGCAGTTTTTCTCCTGTACCTGCATATGATGGTGAGGAGCCCTCCTGTGTTCTCATTCTTCATGTCCATACCATAAGACCTGGGGTCTGTTCTAATCTGGTTTTCCCTTCTTATCCCTACCAAAGATATGTCTCTTTGTATCAGACTATTTCAGGACTGCTCCACCGAGGGTTGTTTTTATTCTGTTTTCTCTGTTTGTGGGTGGCCTTTGTCAAGTTCAGCTGGTAGAGTCAGGGGAAGATGTAAAAATAGTCTGGTGGGGGACGGTGTCTCTAAGCCTTTCCTGCAAAGCCTCTGGATTCACCTTCACTGATTATGTAATGCATTGGATGTACCAGGTTCCAGGAAAGGGGCTGGAATGGATGTCAGGATTGAGTTCACCATCTGAATCAAGCCAGTAGTATATTCGTTCAGTTCATGGAAGATTCACAATTTACAGGGACAGCCCTATAAACACAGTCTCCTATAAAATGACCAACCTAAAATATCAGGCCTTGGCTCTATATTATCATACAAGAGACACAGTGAGAGGAAATCAATGTGAGCTCAGACAAGAACCTATGCATAAAAGACAGGTAGTCTGGGTTGCAGGGGGTGAGTCAAAACAGAAAACATAGAGATCAGCTTCAGGAGCATGTATGAAACTGGGTTGGAAAGGGGCTTCCTGGTGGGAGCACGGATTTCCTCAAAACTCTCAGTTGCATTCAAGTACAAATTTTCCTTTTTAAAAATATCCTTACTCTAATTTTTCACACTGTCACTGCATACAACAAATTAATAAGATGCATTATCTGTTCACAGATGACAGATCACACTATTCACATTCTATGTGTCATTTATTTTTCACAGAGGTACAATCCTGTTGGCTATTGTTTTCCCTGTGTTTGAGAAATATTTTTCAAAATAAGAGACTCCAGCTCTATCCAGGTTCCTGTCCCCTAAATGCACATAGTGTCCCCACATAGTCTTTTTTTTCTTCAGTTTTGTACACATGACCTTACAGAGGGTAGAATCAGTCCCAACAAGAATTTAACTGCCCCTGGGTCCTCTGTCCTCCCTACAACACGTTTCCCTTTTGTTCCTCATTTACTTGGGTGAATTGTAATCTTCTTCTACCACCTTGTCTCAACAAACACAATACATTTTTATAGTCTCATTCTTTATTTTTCCCTCTGATAAGGACATTTGTGATTACAGTTAGGTCTAACCCAAATAATTCAGGATAACTTTCTTATGTCAGGTATGCAAAGTTTTGTCATATGAGAAAATTTTTCAGGTTCTCGTCATAAGATTCTACATATGCCTGAGAATTACTATTAAGCCTACCATACTTTCCAGAGGATAAGCAGCTTACCTGCAATTCAGAAACCTTTGGAAAGTTACCCTTCCTGTAGTACTGGTATATGTGTGAGTAAGAGTGTATGTGTTTGAATATGTGAGAGATAGTGTGAGGGTGTGTTTGTGTATAGAATCTTGTTAATTTTTTTCACAAGTTTGTTTGAATTTTCTGTTTTGAGTCCTCAATGGCTCACAAAACGTGGACCTTCCCACATGTAAATGATGACCAGGATCCTGGGGAAACCCCATCCAATATATGAAAACAAATGTTTCTCATTTTTGTGTGTTGAATGTCAGCTTAATTACAGCAGCATGTCATGGACACAGCATTCCTGGGTATTTATTTATTTATTTATTTTTAACTGAAACTCACTTCTGTGAGTGACTCAGGTAATGAGTTTAAAGAAGCTGAAAGGTCAGAGTTCCCTTAATCCCAGAGACCACTTTGTCCCCAGGCTTTCTGCCTCAGGTGAGTTGCATAAGTCAGCTCAGGACTGGTAGTCCCTGAAGGGAGATCTTCAGGTGATAAAGTTCTTTAGAACCTGTAGTCATGCACACTCCAAACTATTTTTACAGAGCACAATGTAGACTCCAGAGATACATCCAAAAATCATATATCTCTGCAGTTTAGCTCTGTCACCAACAAAGATACAGTTTGTATTAGAGTCAGTGCTAGTCCAGACAAAAAGTTTCTTCTTCAAAGAACAAGGGTGGAGCTGGGCTGCAGGGGCCACTCAGGACTCAGAGCTATCAGAGAGTAATCTAGGGAGTAGGCACATAAGGAATTGAAAAATGGGTTTCTTGCACTAGTTTTGTATTTCTTCTCCATACACAGAAAACACATTCACATAGTCTTTCCTTTCTATTATTTTATTTTTGTGTGCACTGGGTCTGTTAATGTGACAAATGTTTGCATTTGTGTGTGTATGTATATGTTTTATTGTGTGCAATTTTTTAGTTTTGGTTTGCTGATGTACTTTGTGTGTTTTCCCTAGTACATGCTATTGTATGTGTGTTGGTGAGAGTGTTAGTGTGTGTGCTGTGTACCTTAGTGTATGTGTAATAACTCATATATATATATTTCTGATTGTTATCATACTGTTGGCACTAGCCTTATTTTTAGGAAAAAGCAAGGCCTTAATGCTTACTTATAGCATTATCTAATTTTTCAAAAAAAATGGCTCAGATGTTAAGGATATGCCCACTAGCAAAAATGTTGAAGTGTATATTATATTCCTTTTTTTCTTTTTAAGTCTTCACTGATAATTCTAAAACAAGGTTTATTGCTGATTAATTTGGCTGTATTCTAGCTCCACATGCATCTCAAAGGTGAACACAAACTTACACACCAGTGTTTGAAATTACACATAACTTCTCCCTGTCTTGGTTTCTAGGACAGCAGCTTGACTCTCCATCTGCTGAAAGAACTGATCAAGCTCAGAGCTGTTGGACTTCACCTTGTCATCTCTGAGTCAATATGGATTCCATGGAAGAGCTTTCAGCCCACAGACCCCATTTTTGATGTCAGGAGAGGTCCCTGTGTTCTGAAAATAATAATTTTAGCATCCCAGTGGAGACATGTAAAGGGAACATTGCAATGCACATTAATAAACTCCTCCATGACATCCTCCTGGATTGGGTTTTCAAGCTTTACTAAGTTGAGATTTTATGGGGAACATGGTGGAATTTCAGAAGCAGACTCTGGAGGCTACTTGACACTATGGGACCTGATGCTCAATAAGCACTATCCATGATCATGATAGTCAAAGAGTGTGTATGTTTTTACCAATGCTCTTCTAGAAAGGAAAGGATTACTACTTTATAACTTTAAATAAAATTTTATGTTGAACACCTTAATAAAAAACAAAACGTGCCACTGAGTCAGTGTATCTGATCACAGAAATGGTGTCAGTTTTTATGCTCTGCACATACTATTTGCCCAGTACATTCACATACACACAAACACTTTCACACAGTCACACACACACACACACACACACACACACACACACACACACACAC
>PVJL010016912.1:0-19672 GCA_004026885.1 Lyroderma lyra | reverse complement strand
GTGCATGCGTGTACGTGCGTGCGTGCGTGTGCATGTGTGCGCGTGTGCGTGTGTGCGTGTGCGCGTGTGCGTGTGTACGTGTGTGTGCGTGCGTGTGTGCATGTGTGCGCGTGTGCGTGTGTACGTGTGTGTGCGTGCGTGTGTGCATGTGCGCGTGTGCATGTGTACGTGTGTGTGTGCGTGTGTGTGTGCATGTGTGCGCGTGTGCGTGTGTACGTGTGTGTGTGCGTGTGTGTGTGCATGTGTGCACGTGTGCGTGTGTACGTGTGTGTGTGCGCGCGTGCACGGGCGCGTGTGTACATGTGCGTGTGCGTGTGTGCACGTGATCTTAAAGTGCAATCAAGCTGGGAAGGTGCAGCGTGTCCCTGCTGCAATGTCACTCGGGTCTCCCTGGCGCCCGGGGGGGAGGAAGGGCTACTGTCTCCCCGGCACCCCCTTCTGACGTCTCCGTCCTGAACCCGGGACCGGGGCTGCCACCCGCCGTGCTCGCACCACAATAAGGACGTGAGGACGTGAGGTTCACCAGCTTAGTTCGCTGTCATCCAAGAAGACCTCAGGTTCCTCTTCGACGACAGTGAAGCCCCAGGACTCCGCATTGCACAGGAGCAGAGTGTTAGACTCTTGGTGTGCCCCCAGCAGGTACCTCTTCGACGGCGTCAGAGCGGTGTCCCTTACTATGTCACCTGGTTCAGGGCACACGTCGTTCAAACAGTGAGTGGAGTGTGACTACAATAACCCCCAAACCCACGGTGCCCGGATGACCCAGCAGGACACCAGTGACGGTGGCAGGAATCCCGCCTCGGTGTCTGGCGGGGTGTCCACGTGCGGACGGCGGCACCAGTGTCAGGGCTCCGCTGGCTCGGTCCCCGCGGACGGCACTCAGCCACCTCTGCCGGCCGCTGTGACGTCACACCCGCCGGCCACACCCGCTGGCCGCTATGACGTCACACCTGTGGCCACTCATGACATCATAACGTGAGTGAGCAGCGTGGAGCACTGAGCACTGGAGCCCGCAGGTCCGGGCGCTGGCGGGTGGAGACTCCCGGGTTCTCCCGGCCTAGCGGACACCCTGCTCCTGCCCCCAACCCCGGCATCTCAGACCCCAACAGACCACCCAGCTGGTCCCGCCGGGCCCAGTCACTCCATCAGGCTCGGTGTGCGGTGACAGATGGTCCGAGGAGACGGATCACAACCATGAATGCGCTTCTAGATCTCTCCTAGAGCCTCGGAAGGACCCCGGCTAGTCGGGCCTTGAAGTGGCAGCCTCACGGGGCTCAGGGTGAATCCAGCCTTTCGGGCAAGGGTGATGTGTGGTCAGGAAACATGCTGAACGAGTTCGCGTCTGTTCAGGTGTCCGTCCCAACGTGCAGCTCTCTGGCTGTGTCTCCCGATGTCAGTGACTCGGACTTCATAGCCGATGACCAAAATGACAGTATCGTACTGACGGAAGACGGAAAACCCAGGCGCAACCACGTTCCAGGATGTTTGCAAGGAAAACATCCCAGTGTCACGTATGATCATTTTGCTATTAAAAAGAAAATGGTTCAAAAGCAAATCTCAACGTTCAGTGTCCCAGAGTTGGGGTCCCACTGCAGGGTAACAGCCACCTTCAAACTTCCAGGAGCGTGTCTGGGACAATGCAGCCCGCGTGCGGACTGGCAAGCTTCTATGCCCACTGGTGGGTTTTAAGGCAGAGAGAGCCAGGGCTATTAAGATGGAAATCACGGTATATGACTCAGAACCCCAAATCACTACCACATGTGACTTGGATGACTCCCAGCATTAGAAAATATGTAAAAATGAAAAAGAAAAAACAAAACCTGCATGTCTCATTGTTAACCATTTATTCCTTGAGATGGTGCTGAAACACGGATGGTGAGTGTACTTGAACAGCAGAAGCAAGCTGTCCGAAAGTCTCTAAGTTCAGTGTTTTTCTGCAGCGACAATTTTCCCGGGATGTGTGGCTTCGCTAGGAGACAAACAAACCACAAATGCTAGGCAACGGGCTGCATTCAGGACCATCACGGCCGACAGGACAACGACAAAGGCTTAGGCTGGCCCTGACGCTTGAAGGGTTAATTTAGGGTCGTTACTAAAAAATGATTTAAAGATTCACCGTTGCTTAATTAGTTGGTACCCATGACACCCAGGCTGTCACACGATCTACGATTTCTACTGCCCATTCCGTTTGCCCTGTCCAACACACCATGACAGGTCAGGGAAAGACTAAACCAAAACCCTAACCTTGGCCCCAAGGGGCGACGGGATCCCACAGAACTCTGAATGTTTGGTTCACCCAGAATTCCTCATTCGATTTCAGGTACCCACTTCGTCACCTGAGCTGACAGTGCAACAAGTCAGGAAGTCACGTCCAGATGTCCCCTCTTTAGAGAAGGTCCCTGCTGGAGGGGCTTGATACATGCTATTCAGCTGATAAAAAACCAGCCCTGTGATGCTACATTCCTGACCTTCAACTAAGCTTGTTTCACTCATTCATTGCCAGATTAGATAGAGAACAATTAAAACCTGAATTTCAGCTCATCATTTCTTAGCCTCAGTACGTCCTGCAAATTGCACAAAACATACAAGGTTAATTAATTTCATGAGCTCATTCTAGAAAACGTGCTGCACACCTCACTGCTGAGCGTCACTGCGGTCACCTTGGAAGTCCTCCCCGTGGGAAGCTGTGCACCGACGCCAGCGCCCAGCCCACCCTTCAAAGCAGTGTTGGAACTCTTTTTCTGGACTGGCCACCAGAGCTGCCATCGTACCTTGCCGAGTCGCTTGCACAGCGCTGACAACGTGAGCACACGGTGGCGAGTTCGTGAACGTAATTGTCAGATTTGGGGGACGATGGCAGCTCTGATGGCTGTTCCAGAGAAAGAGCTCCAAAACTGCTCTGAAGGGTGGACGAGGCGCTGGGGTCGGGGCACAGCTTCCCCGGGGGGCACTTCGAAGGTGGCCGCAGTGACGCTCAGGAATGAGGTACGAGGCGCATTTTCTAGGATGAGTTCGCCAAGTTAACTATCTGGCCTCGTACGTGCCATAAACAAATTGTGTGTTGCTTTCCTAAAAAATCAAATTTAACTGGGAGTCTCATATTTTTATTTTCAAAATCTGGCAAGCCTCACTCAATCTCCTATTAACAGCCAGCAGCAAAGCTACACAGCACCCAGGTGCTTAACAGGTTGTTCTGTGTCTTTATCTCTTGGAATAACCTCATGAAGTCGTTATCCTCTCCATTTTGCAGGGAACAATGTGAACATGGTCTAATAAAATTAAACACAAGAGGGGGACCCAAAACACCCCAGAACAATCTTCTGGAGGGGGCACCCATCGTAGCACAGGCCCCCCCGCTGGGTGAGTGTTCTAGAACCCGTCTGCATCCGGGCACCAGCGGGCGTGGCTGTGAGAGGCTGCGTGCGGCGTCAGTGAAATATTTTGGAGACTCAGCGCGTCGGCCCATGTCCTGACGGGTGAGTTACACGGACACCGTGCAGCGTGACAGCGCACCGGCCCACACTCTGCTGAGAGTTCAGTAGTTTTTGACCAAAAATGGCCTGACCCTTATACCCCACCCTCCCTAGTCACCTGATCTCACCCTGAGAGACATTTTTGTTTCCCGGAATGAAAAAAGTCCTCAAAGATAAATGCTTTGCCGATGTGGAAGAGGTGGAAAAAGAAAAATAACCCAAAACCAAAACACACCAACACCAACAGCAGAAGCACTGCAAGGCACCCGAATCGACGCGATCAAAACTTATGAGCAGTGGGAAGGGCGTCCCATGGGTGCGCTGCATCGAATGGAGCGGCCTGTGAAGGTGACTGACGTTTACACTTGTAAGAGTAAACACGCGATCTTTTATAAATAAATTCCAGGGTGTTTTTGGTCCTTCCTCATGTCTTGATCATGGACACTGCAAACTTAGATGGCTTCCTGTCCTGTGGAGGTGGCCAGGGCCAAGGATTCCCACTGGGAAGAGCTGTAAGCTGCTTGGAGACAAGGGCAGATGCTGGTCCAGATCCTGAACAATCCACAGCACAGAGGACTGTTACACACTCTGAGTGTGCAGAATACCCACAGCAGGCATTACTGGCTGCCCACCACGGCCAGTACAACTCACCGGACACTGGATTTTAAACAAAATCTGGGTGAGCCTTCCAAGATAAACTGGGCACCCTGCATGCCACTCAACAGCCTAATGATCTGACCTGCTATTTGTTTGATATAAACTATTTAAGTGAGTGCCAACAACGGCCAAAATAAAGATTTCTATTTTAACGGAATCCCAGTGACGATGCATCTCCTGTGTGTCGGATCGAGGAGGAAGACAGACAAGGAAATCACCGGAATGCAACATGCTGAACGGAGACGTGCACAGCAGCAGCATGAATGCAGAGCAGGGCGCCCCAGCTCACGAGGGGGTGACTACAAGAAGGGTTCACGGAGGAGATGAGGCCGAACTGTTTAAATCTTAAGGAATGAGGAGCAGGAAGGGCCGCGCTTGCCACAGGTGGAGACGCCGGATGGGACGGAGAGAGCACGGTGGGGCAGCGACCCTTCCCTCCTTGGGCACGCTCCTGGTGTAGGACACCGAGCCGCAGGGACAGCCTCGGCGAGAACGCTTGGCTCTCTGCAGGGTCAGGAGACGCCCAGAGGAACCTGCTGTCATCTCAAGACTCTCCGCTTTTGAACCTTATTTTCCTGATGCCAAGACAGACCAGGCACGGCGTCAGGTCCTCGTGTGTGCTGAGGAGAGTGAGGAGAAGGTCACAGGGAATGGGGGGCTCCCTGCCCTTCGCTCGTACTTGAAAGACGGAAATGCACACCCTATAACCACCCTTTTCTCCACGTACTAACGTCTTAAAGGTCACATAACGTTTTCTAAGCGTTTCTCAACTTTAGACATTCAGCATTAAACAAGGAGTCTTTAAAACACTATGAAATATGAATTCTCTCTAGAATTTTCCGCCATGTTACTTGGCAGGTAAGGAGTGGGAAATAAAGACTTTGCAAAGGAGTGGACTGAAGTGGATACAGACCAGACAGACCCAAGCTACCACAGAACCAGCTTCCACACAGGGAAGTCTGATTGGAAGCCTGGGCCCTGCCAACGGGGGCGGGGGGAACGTCACCGTGTCCCCAAGGTCCTGCAAGGCGTCCGTCACCGTGTCTACATCCGCAGGAAGCTGCACGAAGAGCCGTGGGTGGGGAATGCAGGCCGAGTGTTTGCGCACGGCTCGCGGTTGTCTTCCTCACTTGGGCTAAGTCATCAGGCCGTAGAGTTTCTCCTTCCTCTGTCCTGTAAAAGTGGGGCGACTGCACAGCTGCCGCGGCTGTGACAATTCTGTTCCTGTAACGGGGCTGCTTGAAGAAATTACTTTGCCTCTTTCCAGTCTTTCGAAAGATGTAAGAAAATTGCAGTGACCTGGGATGGTACGCACAGAGAAGATGGTGATGCCTCCACGGACCCAGACGCAGAAGAAGTCAGAGACCGGGAAGCCGTTAAGGTTTCCAGAACTTTCCATTCTGCGACGGGAATCGGAATAATCGCCGGGCCTGACGGAGACGTGGCAGGTCTGCGCCATTCGAATGCGTGTGTGTTCTCTCCTCCTGCTGGCGGGAGGCCAGGGGGCACCTCAAATTCTAAATAAATAAACTGCAAAGTTGCTCTAGCTAGCAGCTGTAAGATCTATTCAGCGTTTTACAACATATGTGGTGTTTTATTGAATGAAAACCTTACATTCCCTATAAAGTCATATTTTTTTTAACCAAATAAAGATGATTTTACTGGATGAAATTCAGATAATATTAACATTTATGGACAAATTCCAAACTTTCTTTGGTTTCTAGGAATCATATACGCATGAAAGTGGCTACAACGATTCTATTAATATATTTACTTGTGTCAGAAGCCGCATTAGCAAGCATAACAAGAAAACATAAGAAAATAAACATTGAAAATTGGACTTTTAAGGCATCCATCACAGCTTATGGATTTTACTTAATAAATGCCAAAATAATTAAATTACCGCAAAATTTTAACTAAATGTTTATTATGTATTTTGGCTTACAGTAAAAAAACCCAGAAAATTTATAGTATCTCAGGTTCCAAAATTAATATATTTGATTTATTGAAATAAAAACACGTCACAAAGAATTAGGTTCACGTCGGAACCTCACAGACTGGCCTCGCATCTGGGAAATTCTACTGAACCCTGCAGGGCCTCGGTTTCTCACTTGTGACCAGACTGGCCTGGTCATTCACAGGGTGTCTTCGAGCTCTGAGGGCTTAGACCCCAAGGCAACGGCTCTCAAGGAAGACGGAGGGAATCCCGAATCGGTTTTGTTTCAGCGACCCCAGAGGGCTGGTGCCCAAGTGGCCTGCGTGTCCCGCCTGCGTCCGTCTGGGAGGCTGCGCCATGCAGACCGGACGGCACGGGGGAGGGCGCAGGCCGTGCCTGTCTCCCGGGGGGACGATTATTACTGTTTTAGATCAGCACGTTCTCCTGCCCAAGGCAACTTCACTTATTCCTGCAAAATGCAAACGGTGAGAACTTCGAGGGGCAGCAGAGGGCGTGCAATCACGGCTGAGCCAAGCGAAGGGACACCCTGGCCTGGCACGTGCAGGGCCCCGGAAGCCCTGAGTCCGGCGTCGGAGAACATGGGCCGCGGCTGGGCGGGAACGATCCAAAGAGCAGGTGGGGGCCCCGGGGAAACAGCTCCCATCTAGTCCCAGCAAGCACGTTCCGGCCCAGGGCCGGGTCTCTGCCTCGGGACCGTTCATTCACTCTGGGACACTGCATTTGTGAGAGGGGACAGTGCCAGGTTAGAGCAGGCCCAGGGCGGGCGGGGCAGGAGCCAGGAACATGGGTGTTGGGGTGCGGGAATCACAAACACAGGGCAGGGGGAGCCTGCGGTTAGAATCCCGGGCCGGGGGCCGTGTACACTTGAGAAGGTCCCACGCGAAGCTTGGAAAAGGCTCGTGCACTGCTGGAGGGCACAGGTCCAGGCCGGACACAGCCCCCAGGAGGGCAGGGCGGGGGGGACTTTGGGGAAGAGCTTGGAAACACGAGAAGCCACCAGAACCGAGTCAGCTGCTTTGGACCGCCTCCAGCACTTCCTTCCCAGAGCCCGGAGACTTGTAAGGCCGCTGAGAGGCGCGGTCGGTCACTAAGGGTCCGTAACTCTCGTGCATTCACTACCCTCGTCCTTCCGTCCGCGCGCGCGTGCAGCGGCTGCGCTCCTTCTAGGCCGTGGGGCGCAATCACAGAGCGTTAAAGCACAAGCTCGTTATTTCCCGTAACGGGTTGTAATGACTGAGGCGAACTCAGGGGTCTGTCATGAGGACAAACCATGATCCTGATGGTTCAAGTAAGTGTGAGGATCAGTACAAGAATCTGCTGGTGGGTACTCTGTGCTGACACACGCGTGGGCTCAGTGGGGTGTCTGGTTACTACACACGTGTGTACTGGGCCGTCCGGAAAACTCCAGCCCAGGAGCCTCTATTTTCCATATCACGTGGCTGGATCCCTTGCGGGCCGCCCTGGTATCCAATCAGACACCGTGCAGACACGCGCGCTTCTGTGCAGGAGAGGGGACACTGGCTCACAGGGAACAGTCTTGTCTGTTTGTCACACCAAGTCGCCCAACGCCTCTGAGGTTCGAATCTGGCCTCTACCACGTACAACTCTGGCTCTGGGCAACTTCTCCCCTCTCAAGGGCTCTCAATGGTCCCCGCCACCGGGGCTCCCCCCGGGGAACTTTGGGGGTGGGGCCCAGAAATCCACTTTAACAAGGTCTCCAGGTGACGTCCGACGCACCTGAACACTTGAGAACCTCCTGCCCGATCTCCACCGGCCTCAGTTTCCTCGTCTATAAAACGGGAGCAAATGTGGTTATTGGGAGAAGCCAGTGAGGATGTCCACCGTGTTAGAACAGGCCGGGGTACACGGAAGTGCTGCCGAATGTTAGCACACCAATGCCAACAGCCGCTGAGAAAAAAGGGGGTGCCATCCGCGGAAGTGAGCGCGAGGAGGAAGTAGCGACGACGGATAAACGTGCATTGTGCTCAGTGCAAAAGTGAAAACAATGAACCCCCTAACGTGCGCGATGGAGGGGCGCCCAGGCTTCTCACCCTCAGACATGCAGGGACCCGTGGAGAGAGAAGGCTGCTGGAGCCGGCTCAGCAGGAGCAACCCGCCACCCCCCTGCTCGGCCGCACACCCAGCCGAGGGACGTCATGGGGGTGAGGCAGGCCCGCCCCAGAGCCCCCCAGGACGACTTTGCTGAGGGGGCCAGAGCAGCTTGGTCTCCACGTTCGGCCTCAAGGTCGGGGTGCACGGGGCTCTGCACCGCGTCTCATTGAGAAATCAGAGATGAGCGGCTGCGGGTGCTCCAGGGGGAGCGAAGGACTTCCTCGGGCACCTGGGCTCCGCCGCCTGTCACCTCGGGAAAGTCACACCGGACGTGGGTGGCTGTACCTGAAGTGCGGGACGTCTTTAATGCTGTTTCTAAACGTATCAAACAGGGATGGTGGTGACGCCACTACTTTTCACACCGGGCCGTGAGGGTCAGATCAAAGCGAGGGACAAATGGCAATCATTCAGCGAGTGTCCCCGAGGCAGCCACCAGCCTGGACTTATCAATGATGACGTGCCTCAGGCCCCGTTCCGTGGATGGGACAGCCAAGTTGCATAAGGGGTCTCCTTGCCACCAGGGAGAGGGCCTCCCCACAGATGCTTGTGCACTTCTGTCACAGCACCCAGTGCTTTGGGCCGACTCCACCAGGACCTGGGGGTGGGAGGAGGAGGGGTGCCGCTGTATGGCCATCGCGGCACGACGGTGCAGCCAGGGTGGACGATCGGGAGAGGGGAAGGGAGCGACGTTCTTCTGGGCACCATTGCCACCCTGGGGTTCGTTGTCCCTGCCCTGGCCCCTTCGTGACCAATCGTCATGCCCGATGGGGAGAAATCTGGGACTAGGACTAGACACCATCGTGTGGTCAGGTCCTCAAAAGTACCAGCGTACGACGGAGACGTCACTGGATGGAAGATGGGGTAACTGAACTTGGATGCCCCAGCGGCCACCCACAGACGTCCAGGAAAGATGGCAGCTGAACGGTGGGCAGGATGGGAGGGCGCGGGGACACGGCGGTGGGGAGACAGAATTTAAGGCGAGAGACACTTGCTAAATCCTTGCGATGAAATACAGCAGAGGCACAGGGAAGACCGGCGAGGGTCACCATGGGGTGCTCTCGGAGCACAGCGGAAGGGGGGCCACAATCAGGTGTGAGAGGCGCGTCCTCAGGTGGGGCAACGTCTCTCCGAGAGCAGGTGCGGGCGGGGACAGACGGGGACGGGACCCAGAGTGGGCCGTTCAGAGTGAGGGCGGCCGTGCAGGGGCCTGGAGCCCACAGAGCCCTGTGCAGTCAGCCATGTGTCCCACACCGTGAAATAATGGTAGCGGCGCTTCCGACGTGCAGCATGAGGAACCTTCCAGAAACAGGCTGGAGTTCATGCCACAAACCAGTGCGCGAACCAGCGACGACGCTGTGTTCTTGTGTTTGCGAGGACTAGGACACAGTCCTCACCCCGATGTCACGGGGCTCCCAATGCACCGAGCGGGCCTCTTCGTCCCAGCGCTCAGGGTGGCGCCAGCTCCACTTCCCAGCACGACTCTGAGGAGGAGGCGCCCCAGGAAGGGCTTGGCCACCGCCCACACCCCCTTCATCCTGTCCTTTCTGACCGGCAGCCACGACAGAGCCCAGGAGGGCCCGATCCCGCGTCACCCACCCTTTCGGAGCTGAGAATCCCCTTTGAAGCTGGTCCTTCCGGAGTCAGAGCTCAGATGGGGGCCAAGTGGGGGTCTGGGCATGGGGGCCACGCGTGTGTATCACGGGGCTGCTTTCACCTCAAAAGCATCGTTCATGGGCAAGCTGGTTGGTATCCAACAAGCTCAGTGCTATTGTGGCATTAATGACGATGGTTTTAAGAGAGTAGCCGATATTCAAAACTATGTTGTCTTTTGCTAGAAACCTCTTTTCCCGACATTGCTCTGTTTTAAAATACCAGATTTGAAGTGAAAAGGAAAAAAGATACAATTTTACTGAGTTTCCAGCTTTTTAAATACGTTGAGATCACCCTTGGATTGAAGTACACAAAAGCTTAGTAATAATCATAATGATAACGTAATAGGTGTTTTTTAAGCTTTAGATTTCCAAACACCCAGATGTTTGGCCTTTGCTGAAGGTATCCAGATGACGGATGGGAGCTTTTCAGTTTTTATACAGCTACAGGACTTTATGGAGCCACAGCTTTTAGTTGCAACAATGTAATTAGAAATCAAAATTACTCTCCTCTCCTGTAGGACCCCTGTGAGCGGACGAAGGTCTGCGGGCCCCGTCCAGCCCGGGCCATTTCTTGCCCTCACGGTTCTGGTGGCTTTCACACTGCAAGGCAGAGGCGGGTCGTTGCCATGGAGACTGACCCTAAGGCTGCCAGGCTGAAAGCATTTACTACCTGGCCCCCTGCAGAAAAAGCCTGCCAGCCCTTCACAGACTCGTAAACTTCCTTACACGAGATTTTTATTTATTTACTTTTTAGCTCATGAGCTATTGTGAGTGTGCGTGTATTTGTGTGTGGCCCCAGACAATTCTTCTCCTTGCAGGTGGACACGCCCGATGTCCTCATACATGATCCCTTTCCCTTAGCTAATTGGCTGTCCGTTACGTGACGGTCTTAGGAGGCTCTAATAACCCGTGTGCTTTCTGTGTACACGAGCGATAAACACGTAGAGGAAATGCACTAATGAGCTGGCCACTGTTCGGAGGGGAGCTTAACGGGGTTCAATGTTTAGGGGGCTACAGGGTTAACTGCTCTTCATCTTGGCAGTCATTCCGTATTAGGTTAAGGAAATGGCTAACTTCAGTTGCCCAGGTAAATGAATGGCTAATGTGTTTTTCAGTTTCCATTTTTATAATTTAAATGTGAATTTAAAATGATATTAGAAGAAATGGCGGACCACTCACATCCACCTCAGTGAAATTTATTATGTACTAATTATTACTAATATGCTTGTTTAATGACCAGCATTCAATTGACATTTAGATACAGAAAGCTAGCGAATTAGGAAAACATTTTACAATGATGAAGTAGGTTACTATTTTTCTATGTCATTTAAAACTTAAGGTTTTGCAAACTTCAGTTTTTATTCTATTATTTAATACTTTTCTAAAGAAAGGGTTCATTTAGACACATTGTTACTCACAATTTATAACAAATCTGAACTTGTAAGTATTTACTGAGAAACTGAGAAATGGGCTTCTCCTGCAAGACATGAGTGTATCGGACAGGAGGGCATCACACAGATTCTTTTGTCCACGCAGTGTCCAGCTGTGAAAAAGAATTACCGTGAGTCTTCCTTTTTCAATGGTGTGACAGCAGGAAGCCAAAGCCACAGCTTACCTGCTGCCTGTCGGTACCCAGGTTCTCTTTGGAAGATCACCCGGTCATCTCTCCTGGGGTGGACGGGGCTGCGTCAGGGTTTCCTGCTCGCACCACTGACTGTATTAACATGTGATACCAGCATCATGTAGTGCGTGTGCATGTGTGCGCGTACACACACACACATACGTACTATACGCTCATGTGTATGCATACAAACACACATGTAATTAATGTCATATACAATATACACACAGTGCATGAGGGGGGACCCCAAAACCCCTGAGATTATCTTCTGGAGGGGGGTCCCATGTAGCACAGGCTCCCCTGCTCGGTGGGTGTTCTAGAACCTGTCTGCATCCGTGCACCTGCGGGTGGTGGTGTGAGAGGCCATGTTCGGCTTCAGTGAATTGTTTTTTGGAGCCTTTTTCAACACATTCGCCCACGTCATGCCGGGTGATGGACACGACAACGTGCAGCTGGCAGCGCACCTGCCCACACTGCGCTGAGGGTTCGGCAGTTCCTGACCCAAACAGCCTGACCCCCGTGCCCCGCCCCAGTCACCCGATCTTGCCTCAAGCGACATATTTTTGTTTCCCCCGACTGAAAAAAGTGCTCAAAAGGAAATGTTTTGCCGATGTGGAAGAGGTGACACAAAAAACGACAGAAGCACCTAAAAGGCACCAAAATGGGCGAGTTCAAAACCCGTTCTGAGCAGCAGAGAAAACGTCTCGATCGGCACCCAACGGAGAGCGCTCTGACGGCGAGTGCCGTTTACACACGGGGAACACACAACTTTTTAAATTAAACAAATGCCGGTGTTTGGGGGATCTCTCCTCTCACACACACACACGCACATGCACACATGCACACGCACACGCGCGCACACATGTGCACACACACGCACACACATACACACGCATGCGCACGTACATGCGCGCACACACACATGCACAGGTACATGCATGCACATGCACACACACGCGCGCGCACACACATGCACATGTACATGCACACACACATGCGCACACACATGCACACACGTGTGCGCACATGCACACACGCACGCACACACCCACATGCACACACGCGCGCGCACACAGGCACACACACACGCACGCACACACACACGCACACGTACATGCACACACACACACACACACGCACACAGAAGCACTGTACGTTCATGCATGTACTACGTGTACGTATGTACGAATCTATACGTACGTGATGTGATGCATCATCGATACAACGTATTCCAGGTGAAACGACGCCGTGCCCGCCCCAGCCCAGCCGTGACCGTGCACCCCTCTCGGGCCCCCGAGTGCGGACGGACTGCACGGTACGGGGCTGCTCTAAAGGACCTGCGGAGACTGGAGGCTGCATCTCGGAGACACGTGCCTTCTGCCGTTATTTCCCAGCATCGAATCGCCGAGTCCCCGGCCTCTCAATTCCGGCCCCTAAACTTTCTCACCTGTTTAATCCTCCCTCTCACACCCCAACCCTAAAGTCGCTCATCGCGAAGCTAGAAAACGTGACCAGCTGGCCGGGGACCGCGATCCACACAGAAATGTAACCAGCTTTTCTTTTGCTTCATGTCAGCCAAGTCACGCATTTAGCAAAGTCTCGACGAGCTGTCCGTCTTTAAGAGTATCGGTGTGCGCACCGTGACACGTGCGTCCCGGGCTCCTGCTCCCGTCAGTCCCTGGCCTGTCGTATGGGGTGCCAGGCTCACGTCACAGGGGCAGACGCTGAGCTGAGGTCACAGGAAATGACTTGCTCAAAGTCCACGGCAGGATCGGGGCCCGATCCCAGGTCTCTGGGCCCTAAAATGGCCCCACGCACAACCGCAGACTTCTCTCAGGAATCCCAGGAAGCAGGGAAACCCTGCAGACACGAGGGGACCACTCCTGCAAATCCTCGTTTTGGGCCGACGTGGATGGGTTGTGGAATTACATTTTGTTTCCTCACAAAACTCTTACACGTGATTATTCGGTATAAAATAACAATATAGTTCTCAACGTAAGATGTTAAATAGATCAGCTTTGTTGCCTCTACAATAAAAAAAGTTAGATAGCAAACCTGGAGACCTTCCACTTAACTTTGAATCAAAAACATATCAAATACCTGTGTTGCGAGAGTAAAAGCAATCGTTTAAAAAACCAACGGAATGCGGACGGCCACGCAGAACCGAAGATGCCGAGGGTGTCACTGAGGCAGCGTCTCGGAGAACCCCTCGTCTCACAGGGGAGGGGAGTGTGGCCAGGGCGGGTTTCACTCCCAGCCGCTGCGTATCAGACCCAATAGCCTCATCACAGCGTGCTGTCACGGCCACACTTACGACCGGGGGTGGCTGGGTCATACTAGCCGCGTGTTCAGGGGGTTGAAAAGGCAAGGCGTGCACAGATCAATGCGAGCAGATGGCAGCAGAAGGGCGGCCAGCCCCCCAAAATGGAAAGAAAGCCTTCTCCTGACGGGCCTAACCGGGTCATCCACTTGCACACGCTCACGGCTTTCTGGGCTTTGCAGCACAAAGTGACAGGAGGTAAGGAGAAAGCAGCCACCTTTCATCTGTACGCCTCAGAACGGAGTGGGAGACGGATTGAAAGGAGAACAAGCCATCTGGGTGAGGTGTGCTCACCAGGCCACGTCGAGCCATTTCTAGCAGCGTGACTAGCTCGAGTGCGAGCAGGTCACAGTCACAGTTGGGGTTACGGACGTTCTGAGCACTGGAACACGTCAATGATGCTTGCCGTCTAAGCCTTGAGGGAGCTGTGGGCGATCGGGGTCACGGTGGTGACGTTCGGCCCACCAACAGCTTTTCAGAGCTCCTCAGACGGCTTGAAACGAAACACATATCGCAAAATTAAAGCAAATGACGTTTCCTCAATTGTAGCCATTGGCTGTCATTTGACTACAAACACCCTTCGGCCCGAACTCAGTATCTTAACTGGACTTAGCACAGGCTACCGAGGTTTGCTGAGAGCAAGGAAAGTGTGAAAGTTTGAATCCCTTAAAGCAAAATACAGGGCGTTTTGCAAGTGATGAAAATAACTATTGGTTAGGAAAGACAGAAAGGGTGAAAATGCAGACACCATGTCTCCATTCCTACGAGTGCCCGGACGTGTGCCCCCCAAGAACTGTGCTACGTGACGGAAACAGAAATAAACAAGACAGACCTGCCTCCTGGATTTTAGAGCTGGAGGACAGGAAGAGGCATTAAGCAAACACTGTGCAATTTATTATTTGACTTCGGTTTTGATACGTGTTATGAAAGACAAGTAGAACGGCAGCTGAACTCTAAGTACCTGCAGAAGCTTTTAGTGAACAAATTCAAGGCAGATAAGACAATGAGGCAAATGAACTTTGCAATCGTGGAATTTACATTCATATTTTCAAATCTCTGTCCACGTATTAGACTCTTTTTAACTTTAAATAAGCTTTATCGATGACCATTATTCAGTGGTACGTGTTTATTTACCTTCCTAATATTATTTGTGGTGAGAAAGCTAGAAAACATTGAGAAATAAGAACTATACTTCAAGCTAACATAGTTTTCTCTATTATTTTTCACATAAAATTAAAAATGGATCATTATTGTCTGCTTTCATTACTGATCTGCATCTAAATAAAAAAGAATCACCAAAATAGACTAGGGTCCTGTTTGCTAAACTATCCCCAAATATTCTGTTTCTAGAGAAATTCTGAAAATCCAGATTCCCATGTGCAGGCTGCATATTTGAGTGAAGTGTCATTGATGACACTAGGGAAAACAGTCAGGATTTGCAGCTTTGGCTAATAAAACATTGTAACACTCAGACACGGTGCTGTCAATGGGCATGTTAACGTTTCTTCATTTATAAAAAATAAAAGCTATTCTCCAGGCTTCTGGCTTCCACTGAGCTTCATACCTTAGTTCCGTTTGCTGTTTAACTGAAAGAGCCTCGTCTCTCTCCACTTTTGCTGCCATCTAGCTATTTGTGCTTCTATCAAAATATTTAAAGTTTTTCTTTCTTTAAAATGATTTGCGTTTTCTAGGAGTATAAAGCATTTATAGGCATAAATGATTTTTTTTCTCTATGGATTTTTAAAAATGTTATTGGGATGACATTGATTAGTAGAAAATTGCATAGGTCCCAGGTGTATAATTCTACATCATCTATTGCTGTGTTATGTGTCCATCACCCAGAGTCAGTTCTCTCTCCCTCACCATCTATCTGTGTCCCTGTCCCTTCTCCCCCACCCACCTCCCCCCTTACTCTCAGGTAACTACTAAATTATTGACTGTGTCCATGAGTTTTGTTTCTTTGTTGCTTTCCATTTTATGTTTACAATCAAACTAAATTTCTCCATCCCTTTCTGTTATTTTACCCATTTCCCCATCCCTCATCAAGACACATCATAATTAAAATGGCAAAAGTTAAAGAGAAAAGTCTAAAAACAGCAAGAGAAATGCAGGTAGTAACCTATAAAGGGACACCCATTCCATTCTCAGCTGATTTCTCATGAGAAACTTTTCAGGCCAGAAGGCATTGGCAGAAAATATCCAACATGATGAAAACCAAGGATCCACAACCAAGAGTAATGTATCCAGCCAGGCCAGCATTCAGAATTGAAGGATAAAGAGCTTCTCAGATAAGGAAAAGTTCAAGAAATGCATCACCACCAAACCAGCACACATGATTATTTTAATGCTGTTAGTTCCTTGAGACTCTAGTGCTGATAATGTCAATGGCTAATAACTATTGAGTGTTCACTCCGTATTCGACCCTGAGCTAAAATCTTTATCGATGCTATTAAATTCAGTCCACCTAACACTAACAACCCTGTGAAGTTGATTCTATTGGTGGCCTTTTTTTTTTATTTTTCAGTAGGAAATGAATTTTTTAGGGAGGGTGAGCAATGGGGAGTCTAACCCAAGTCCAGCTGGAGCCCTGATTCTAGGTCCTGAGCTCTTAGCCACCAAGATCACTCACTGATCAAACGAGTGGGAGGCCACCCTCTGGGGGAATCTACAAGCTCTGAAGGCTGAGTTTCCCACAGGCAATTCTGAAGTTCAACATTTAAATAGCCATGTGTATAAACCATGCAAGAAATATGTACACACCATCCGGCTTTTTATATACAATTATTAATATACAAATGTCTGTGATACATTTTTGTTAAATTTAGCCACTTCGCATGATGACAATCAGGGACTGACCACTAGCAAGAAAGCATTTCTGCACAGTTAAATCCACGATAATGGGAAGGAAGAACAATTCCTTTTGGCAGTTCCACGGAAGGAAAACGCTGACGTGTGGATGGTTTATTGGGTGAAAATTCGCCAGTTGTCTTCAGCAGTCCAGGACGCGCAACATGGTAGAGGTGACGCAAGCAGATGCGTAAGGACATGCCCCCGTGCATTGGGAAGGGCAGCGGTTAACAGGACACAACCCTCCTCCACACACTCACAACTTGTGCTGTAACTAGACTCAACTCCTTGAGCCCCTACTCCGTGTCAGGGACATTTGAAGTGCTGGGGACACAGCAGAGTACGCCGCCACCCGAGTCCTTGCTCACACGGAGCGGCCAAGCTCTCCCTGCAAAGGAGACTCAGGCAAAGGGAGTGATGACCCCTGGGTCATCATTTGTCAAGCTGTAATTGTTTCGTGTGTCGTATTTGACTCGAGAACAGAGGAGGGGCAGAGGCTGTGTCCTACCCATCATGGCTGCCAGCCTGCCATCTGTCACTCTCACAGGCACTGAAGGACCAACTCCAAGACACCAGGGAGGCACTGCGGGAAACACGGAGCCAGCCCATGTCCCCGGGAGGTGGGGGTGGGGCAGGTCCCGGCTGAGTGTGAGGGAGGGGCTCTGGGAGAGGGCCACCAGGGCCACCAGAGGCTGATGAGGAAGGCCCGGCGACTGAAGATGTATTTAGGTAAGTTCAGGAGGTGACCTTACTCCAGGTAAATATGAAGACAGAGGCGTGTACACAGAGCACTTGGCCCAGAGATCTTCAGAATTCGCTACTACGCCAAGACGGGCAATCAGGAAACCTAAGCGGACTCAACAGGAAGCAGGCAAGAGGGTAGATGACCTCCACACGCATACACCAGCGCGTGTGCGGGAACGGGAAACCGCAGCTCACCTGGTGCTCAGGCGTGTGTGAGCCGTTTCCACGGGCCAGCTGCCGACACCCAGGCCGTCGTGTGCTGACCACCAGGCCCTGGGCTGGGCTCCCAGGGGGCCCCGTGGACGGTCAGCGCCCTCCGCCCCTAGCGGCCACGTCTCCCTCTCACCGACCCTGGGCTGGGCTCCCAGGGGGCCCCGTGGACGGTCAGCGCCCTCCGCCCCTAGCGGCCACGTCTCCCTCTCACCGACCCTGGGCTGGGCTCCCAGGGGGCCCCGTGGACGGTCAGCGCCCTCCGCCCCTAGCGGCCACGTCGCCCCTCTCACCGAGCTGAGGGACACAACAGCCTGTGAGGTCGGGGCGGAGCGTGCCGTGACGCTGATGTGTCGGACGCAGGCGCCCCTCCAGCCCCTGGCAAAAACGCCCCCCTGCACTGCTTTGGGGCGCCCTGCGGGGTAGGACCACAGCAGTAGGTGGGAGCTGCTCCTGGAATCGATGTTGGGCGTTCAGAAGCCCATTTTAGGACGCCTGCTTCGGAGATGTCAAAGCCAAGCAGGCAGTAGAGGCAGCACCCCTGCACTTAGGGGGAACTCGGTGAGTGCCGGCTGGCGCCGTGGCGCTCCCATCAGGGACGCTGGGGGTTCAGCATCATCAGAAAACTCCGCGCTGACCGTCCTTTCACTGGGGCGTGCGGGGACCGCGGTGGCCTCTTCCTGTCCAGCCAGCAGGGGTGCCCCTCACTGCTTCCCCACCAGGGCCCAGGGGTCCCCCGTCCTCGGCCCCCGCCTTCCCTACACGCGCACAACAAGGGGTCCCCCAAAGACGGGGCCGCCTAAGCTCCTCGTGCCAACCCGGTGTGTCTCGCCGTGTCAGAACGCTCGCTCTCGGCGTCTCGCTGTGATACACCTTTTCTGGGTTAGAGACGCAGTCACCCCATCGATGCAGAAATGCAGGGCGCCTCCCGGGGCAGGACACGTCTGACCGATGGGTCCAGGCGGGTGGGCGGGGGGCACCCGGCGAGTCCCCGCCCGCCTCGCTCCGGCGGCTTGTCCGAGGGGAGAGCTGCCCGCGGCCACGCACGGGCCCCCCGCTCCTCGGCTTGTGCACTTGGCAGACACATTCATCTGCCCACGGCGGGTCCATCCTGTCCCAAAGGTCCCTGCCACGTCAACCTTCCTAAAGGATTCGGTGAGCACGTGGCCAAGTGCCGGGGAGAAGCCTCGTTTTAACAAACGAATGTCCCAGCCCGGAAGCTACTAAAACACCCCCACTCCGAAATGAGCCCCGGGGGGACGGTACGTCCGTGGTGCTGCCCTAGTGTCACCTGTCCACGCGGGACCCCAAACCTGCTTCGCCCCTGGCTAACTCCCTCAGCACTGAAAAATCAGACTTCCTCTGTAAGTGGTTTGCACTAGGACTCGCAGGCCCCCCCACAGATGGCTTCCGGTTCTGTATTTACACGTGTCGAAGGTCACTTAAGCCGATAGGCGGGAGGCAATTCCAGGACGAATCATCCAGAAACCCGCCGGTGACGTGCGCGTCCTTGGGGACTTAATTCTGCTGCTTTGGCTAGGGAAGCAACATGCAGCAAAGTGACAGACGTCACATTAGTCTAGAAAATAAAAACCACCATCTCTGGAGCCTATAAGCAAGCCAACTGAACAATCACTGCAATAAACAGGTAAACTTTAAGTTTTAAACATTTCTTTTAAATTCCTCAATCTGCCGTTACGTCCAAGTCTTCGCGCCTCCCTTGGGTCTTGTTGCTCCGTCGACGGGTCGCGGGGTCGGATCAGACGGGTCTGTGTCGCGTGTACACTGAACGCGGCGATCGGGGCGCTTTCCAGGCAGGTGAGCCTGAGGGACCGCCATGAACGGGGGGACAACAGGACCAGCTGTGCTTTCCTCGCTCCCTGCACTCACAGCCTGAAAGAGGAAAGTGGGCCCCCCTTCCTTCAGTACCCCGATAATCATTCAACTTAAAATGAATCCATAAAAGCAAAGGAATCCATTCCATAGCCGACGTCACCCGACTGAGTAAACCCTATCGAACACTGAAGTTGTGACAAAGAGCTTAACTCTCCTTTAAAAACCCTGTGTTTCTTGTTTCCT
>PVJL010016911.1:0-19655 GCA_004026885.1 Lyroderma lyra | reverse complement strand
CCCCCCCCCCCCCCCCCCCCTTGTAACCTCTCTGCCGCTACCTGGTACGGTCCCAATAGTCCAGTTTACATCGGGGCACATTGTCTCCCTCTCCCAACGAGGCCAAGGGCGTTCATCTGACCGATCAGATTCTTTGCTCAGGGAATTTGGAATCGGGACCTGGCTTGCCTAATCAGTCTCTGTTGAATGTCTGGTCATATAAACAGCATGGTCACCCCTGCCTACCGCAGGCTCAGGGCAGCCTGAAGCAGAGATGCAGCGAGGCCATGTGGCTACAGAGAGAGGCTGAGGCTTCACGCACTGTGTCTGGCCATGCCACTGGCCCTGGCCTGACTCCCTCCAAGGCTGGACATTCCTGAACCTCCTGAGTCCCATCCTGTAACTACTTCCCCATTTTGTCTAATCTGGTTTTATTGTTATTTATAGGAACATAGATAACCAGGGATGATTATTATTTATAGGAACCTGAGAAAGATCCCATTCTTAGAAGGGCCTAACAGAAAGCTAACACGAATTTTAAAAAGAACTTTATTGTTTTTCCAAATGCAGTAGACTCTCAGTTAACCAGCACCCAAGGGGATCAGGAGATGCCGGATAAATGTAAGCAGACGCTCCGTGAACTGGCACTCAAGCAACCGGCACGCTCCAGCAACTAGCGGGTTGCTTGAGTTGCCGTTCACGGAGCGTCTACTTATAAAATTATAAATGGTCATCATAAAAAAAATAGTTATATTTCTATATATTTGAGCAGGCACAAAGCAGCAAGCACTAACCTTTATTGGACTTTTACCAAACACATATTATTCTAAGCACTTTTGCTGTATTAACTCATTTAGTCCTTACCGCAAGGACACAGGGTAAGGCTATTCCTACTTTCATTCTAAAGGTGAAGCAACTTAGATGCAGGGAAGGGAAGTTGGGAGCCTGGGTGTGCACCGAGGTGGCCAGGTGCCAGAGCCTGGGCCCTCACCCACCGTATTTGGCCTCATGTTTTATTACTGATCCTAATGTTATGCCTTTCTATTGCTGTATAACCAATCGCCATGAATGTCAGGACTTAAAACAACACACGTTGATCATCTCACAGTTCCTGGAGGTCAGGAGTCCAGGCGCAGCTTGCTAGGTCCTTTGTCCCAGAGTCTCGTGTGTCTGTAATAGGGGTCTTGGGCAGCACACTTTTGAGACTTGACCGTGGATGGATTTACTTCTGAGCTCGTGTGCTTGTTGGCAGCTCCTTGTCGGCTCTTGGACTGGCTATTGGCTAGAGGCCACTCTCACTCAGTTCTTTGCCATGTGGGCCCCTCCAGAAGACAGTTGTAAACATGGCAGCTGGCTTCATCAAAGCCAGCAGGGAAGAGAATCTGCCACTCTGGAAATTTCTATCTGATGTAACCTCTGTTGCCTTATTCTCTTGGTTGGAAACCAGTCCCCAGGCTAACCTACATTCCAGGGCAGGAGACTACACATGAGCTCAAATGCCAGGAGCCGGGTGCTGCCACGGAGGGTCATTCTTAGAGTCTGTCCACCACGTTACTTTTATTGGTAATTTTTGTACTTTTGACAGCTCTCTAGTAATGGCTGAACGGAAGTGGTTGTCTCAGGGTAAGGCCAAAATGGCACCTTGAACTGGAGACAGCCAAGGTCACAGATCAGAGCAGAACTGACCTGATCCGCAGTGTTTGAGCAGGAGGAGGGTCTGAACCAGAGATACAGACACGTGGACCTGCTTACCTCTCTTTGCCCTGTCCTGCTCGTTTCCCACCTGGGGTCAGGAAGGCCAGGGAAGGGCCTGAGAGATGGCACGAGCTCCTGTCACACCCGGGAGCAGGTGATGCAAGACCTAGGAGCCCTTGGGCACTTGCCCTGCCCTTTGGGAGTCACAGTGCAGGTGCTGGCCAGCTCTCCTGGGAGGCGTGGGTCAGGCACAGAGCGAGAAATGGGAGGTGTGTGCTGTACGTCTCTGCCCACTCGTGTGCAGCGTGGAGAGGATGAGGAGGAGAGGTAAGGGCTCCCTTATCCATGTCCTACGGAGAGTTTTGCCCCTGGCTTTTGTCACTAGACCACACATTTGGACAGCTTACTGTAGGGATCCGATCCATCCTTTTTTGTGGCTGCTTGGTACTCCACTGTGTGGGTGGACTCTTGGAACTTGATCTCTAGGTCTTTGGAGGCCTGTCCATCTGAAGGGTGTCTTTTCTGGAGGGCTCTTAGGGTGGGCCCCGTTGTTTGTGTCCTCTGTCCTTGTGGTAGAGTGTGTTCTAAAGACAAGCTTCCTCAAAAAAAATCTTTCTGAGTCTGGTCCTTGTGTATCCCCCAAGGACTCTCGCAGCCAGATGGAGCCTCTGAGGCTGTGCCTTAGCAAGGATGACTCCCGGGGCGTCTCTGCAGGGGTCCTGGGGCCACAGAGGCAGCAGCTGAGCCCCGGGCACTCCTCTGAGGGCTGAGGTGAAGCAGGGGTGTGGAGCCTCGGCTGACATCCGTGCATTAGCTCACCTCCCACCTTCCAGCAGCTTCTCCTTTACCCCGACACTCGCGCTGGTGTCACGGGCAGCTTGCTGGGCCGCTGTGCGCACCCCAGTGAGTGCTGCGTGTTTCATGCGCGCACCCCAGGAACAGGGGACAGGTGGTCTTTCAGTTTCCCTCTGCTTTATTCAGAGTTTTAATGAATAACCTTTTCCCTCATGAATTTTTTCCCTACAAAAATCCCCCACGTGCTAACAAGTAACAATAGTCACCACTATCGGAGGTTTTAGTGACTAATGAGCCCGTGCTGCATGCTTTGTAAGGGAAGGCCTCTGGAAGCGTCACTATGGGATACTCGTGTCATCCCCATTTTACCGAGGGGGCAACCAAGGCCGAGTGAGGGGCTCCCTCAAGGCCACCTAGCTAGAAAGCAGCTGGAGGTGAAGCTAGGCCCACTTAGACAACCCGGACTCTCAGGTCCGGCGCCATGTGCAGGTATTGCCCTATGTCCCCTGCAGGCTCGCGGGGGACCCCGCTGAGGACAAGGTTTCCCAGGGTCTCAGGAGGACAGCGGGGGCCTGAGGGCGCCGGGGCAGGTCTTGGAGAGCGACGGGGTGGACAAGAGCAAGGCGGTGACAAGGCTCCAAGGAACCAGAGTAATTTAACCTGCAGAAATAAATCCCCAGGGTCTCAGGAGGACAGCGGGGGCCTGAGGGCGCCGGGGCAGGTCTTGGAGAGCGACGGGGTGGACAAGAGCAAGGCGGTGACAAGGCTCCAAGGAACCAGAGTAATTTAACCTGCAGAAATAAATCCCCGCGGCTAAGTTAATGGCATTCCATTGATGGCTTCATAAGTGTCACTTAAGACGTTTTTAAAACGGGCCAGTCGGCTAGTTTTCTAACACCCTGTCGAAGGAATGATTTAACTGTATTTTATTTCACGAATTCAACACACACCTAGTAAGCAGCCCCCAGCGACAGCGTGCGGATGGGAAGGGTCCTGCCCCTGGGAGGACTGGCTTTTGGTGACGGGGCTGGGAGGGCCGGGGAGAGAGAGCCGCCGGGAAGAGGAAAGCGGACACAGCAGCGAACCCCCCACCGTCAGGCCGGTCGGTGGTAACCGCCACGGGGGCGCCGAGTACCAGCCCACAGGCTTCTCTGAGGCAGGGACCTGAGCTCAGTGACACCTGAAAGCCATGTGAAGCGCTGGGGACAGAGTGGCTCTGGTGGAGGAGACCTCGGGCCATGACGAGTTAGGTGAGGACAGGACCAGGCGGAGGGTGCGGCTGGGCGGCGGGGAGCAGTGGGCTGTCCGCCAGGGTCCATCGTTCGGGGCCAGGGGAAGCAGATGGGCAGGGACGTGCCACGAGCTAAGGAGCCAGGCCTGGGTGCGGGTAGAGAACGGGCTGTCGGTGCTCTGAGCGGGAGGGATTTGGGTTAGAGACGCTGTGGCCGCTTGGGGAGGGCGGAGGTCGGGGAGCTGGAGAGAAGTGGACCCTGTGGGCCTACCTTGTGTCGTTAGCGGTGACAAGATGTCATGGCGGATGAGATGTGGGTGGGGGTGCATCGGAGAGGAAGAGAAGATTCAACCAAGGCCATCAGGTTTTTGGAAAGAAGAATCAGCTATCGCGTCACCATTTTACGGGGACAAGGAGGTTTTGAGGGGGCCTTGCCTGGGCGTTCGTACGCTGATACTTCTGGGTTGTCAGTTGTAGGTGCCATTTTGGTTCTCTGTTTTTCTAGGGGGAGGACTCCCACCTCATACTGGTTTCTTGGAAGGGGGAGCTTCCCTTCCTCCCCCCAGCAACGCAAAGGTTGAGACCAGTCTAGGCCCAGCTCTCCCAGTTCGCAGGCAGGGAAGCTGAGGCTTAGAGAGTGGTTTGCAGAAGGTCGCAGCACGTCTAGTTCTGGGCAAAGCCCCAGGCCCCCTGATCGCTCAGCCGGGCCTTTCTCCACCGCACGAGCTGCCTCATGGCACAGGGAGGCAGAGGTTTGAACCAACAACGAGTCCACCCCTCCCAACGTGGACAAAACGAGGGCCTGCTAGTTCAAGGTCAGGTATCAGAACTGGTGGCCTCAGCTCCAGCCGTGCCATTGGCTTCTGTCCGCCCAGCCTCATAGTTTCAGCAGGCCTGTTTCTAAGACACGTCTCCGGTGCTCAAGTGTCTGAAATGCAAGTAAGACCCAGGTGTGACAGCAGTGAGGTATGTGTGTTGATCTATTTTGGGGTGCATATCACCCAGGTTGTGGGCCTGTGTGGGAGGGTGGTAAGCTCCTCTGGGAACTGTTCCCCAGTAGGCTCTGATTTACAGACTGTCAGGCAGGACCTCGAACAGACGTCTCCGTTGTGCTGGAACCACGATGTACTTTCTAAAAGCAGGTGACATGAGTGCACGATGCTTTTCCATTTGGGCTTTCTGCACTCCAGGCCCACTTTCCTGGGGCAGTCTCTGAAGGTCAGCTAAAGGAAACAGAAGTGAAAAAAGAAGTTTCTAAAAAAAAGCAACAAAACACTTGTATTAGGAAGAAGAAACCATAATGTTTCTAAAAGTGTAGATTGGTCAAGTGGAGACTTTTTTCCAGAAGTTTTCAAATGAAATGCAAGAAACTTTAGGGTGACCTTTTATGTAGCCTGGCCAGCAAAGGCACAACACGATGGAAGTATCACAGTGAGGATGCCCCCTCCCCAGGAGCATCATGTGAGGGGACTCGAGGTGACATCTGCAGCCAAACAGATTCCACCAGAAGTTTTAGATGTACTTTGGTGTGTGTGTGGATGCAGGTTTCTGTTTCTCAAAGAAGCCCCTGCTTAAATGCTCACGTTTTTGCTCAAATTTGTGAGGGAGAGATAAGGCTGTGCATTATACATGGTGGTACTAATTCTGTGTCTGTATACATGTTTTTAATTCTTTTATTTATGCTTTTAAGTTAAAAGTGTTACATAAAATTTCTTGTGCCATGTTAAAAAATAAATACTAAAATTCCTTGATAATACAGAAAAAACAGATACCTAAATATAAGCAAATAAATATTTGAATTAAAAAATTAAAACCAAAGAATTTTTTCCTGAAAATATGGGCCAAAACGTGGGTGCGCATTGCCCACGGGCGTGCGTTGCACACGGGCACGTACAGCATGTTATGTGGGAAATGCGATCGCAGGCAACCGTGGATCCCACTACCAAGTTGGTTGGCTGATTGAGTGGTTGGCAAAGATCTGAGGGAATGAGCCATTCAGCAGGTAAGTTCTGATGAACTGAAGAAGGGAAGAAAAAAACCCTGAGGTTGGAGGGGGCCTGTTCTCTGGGGTGGCTCTTTGGGCCATTGGAAACCAAGCTAGTGTCCTAGCCTGGTCCTGTTGGGACTGGCCAGAGCTTTGTCTTTGCAAACTGCTTAGTTTCCTTTGAAAGGTCGTGGAAGCTTGGAGTTAGATGGTCTGCTTTAGAGCTTTGGGCGTGGGGTTTGCAACCCAAGGAGTCTGAGTTGGGGTGTTAATGTGTTCAAATGGAGAAGTTGAGGTCTCCTGCTAGTTGGCGGTCTACCAGGCCTGGGCTTGCAAAGCCCTTAGAGTTCAGTCACTTCTAAAACGGAGCTGCTTCTTCCCAGGAAGAGATTGTTACCCTCATTCATGTCCCAGAAAGGAGCTAGTCTGTCTCCATCTCTCCAACTTACGGAACTGTGAGGATCGAATCAGCAAAGTACGTTCTGGGAGTCAGATGTTTACTACATGAAGGTGAATGGATCTCTATGAAGGGATCCTTTCTTTCATTCTCACAGCTTGTACAGTTTTGACTGGAGGTATGTTTTAGTGCCCTAGCCACAAAGCGTTGGGAAACTATATTATACTCTTGGGACCCTTAAATGATTAATTATCAGTTACTCCTAGAAAACTCTAGGTATCTCTGAGAAATAATGAGAAAAGAATAGGAATCTAATGCTCATTGTATGTTTACTCTAGGGGGGATGGGTACACTGTGGCTCAGAGAGCGTTAACTGGGTGCCCATCTAGAAACAAATGGAACTGGGGTTTGAAGTCAGAGCCACCTGACTGCAACACCAACGGGATTTCTACTATGCCATGCTCGATAAGAACAAACTTCGGCCCGTGGGTTGCTATGCGGGCGGAGGGTGGGGCAGGACAGGAAGATGCTTCTGGCATCTGGAGAGGAAGGAATTCCTCTTCACTTCTTCTTTGAAACGTTCAGTAAAATCCACTTTTCACTACTTCAGTGGAGAAGAATCTGGGAAGGGCTCTTCATTTGTTACTTCCTCCATCTACCCAAGTAGACGGTGGAACCAGATGACCTCTCAAGACCCTGCTGGCCCTGACTTGATGCTCGTCTGAGCAGAGAGGAGCCAGGGGGTGGTTCTGGCTGTGTTAGATGTGGATTGGGTCTGTCTTTGGCCAGGTGGCCACCAAATCTCTTTCTAGGCACACAACTGAACTGTATTTCCCAGCCCCCGTGCATCTGTGTGCAGCCATGTGACGAAGTCCGCCCCAGTGAGGACAGATTGATGTGCCATTTGGAAGCCATTGCAGCTGAGAGCAGTTATGTCTACCCCTTCCACAACAGTCTTGGAGACTGTGTGGTGTAGATAGCAGCCCCCCCGAGATGAACAAGCCTGGATTTCTGAGTCACTGCTTGGTGGAGAGCTGCCCAGCCAGAACATCTCTGTGTTAGACTTGGCGTGAGTGAAAAGTATAACTTACTGTTAAGCCACGGATATTTGGGATTGCTTGTTACAGCAGCTAATGCTAATTACCCCAAGCCATACGGCCAGGCAGTGCCTACTCCCCTTTCTGAGGGAAACAGTATCTTTCTCCCTCCAGATCTTGCAGAGGATATTTAAATAGTAAGGTCCTGGCCAGTCAGAGCATCACATCCAGTCACAGTGACTCGCTTAGAAATGGGCATTTGAGCCCAGCAGAGCCTTTGGGGAAGGCTCTTTTCTGCTAGATTTGAAGCTGTGATTACAGTGCAAGCTGTTCAGGTCGACTAAGTGAGGAAAGAGTGGCCATAGAGGACAGCAGAGCCCGGAGACAGGGAGAATGAGATCGGGGTGATCTGAGGGCACTGTCCCTGGGTTCAGTCACACTTGATCTGCCCCAGGATATTTCCGTTGCCTCAGTTCATAAATTCTCTCCCTCTTTTCACTAAATCATTTGGCATTGGGGTTTTGGTTTTTTTTTTTTTTTTTCTTTCTTTCTTTCTTTTTTTGGTCACTTGTCATTAAAAGAATATTGACTTACATCAGCAGTAAAGATGAGGAAGGAGTGGATGAAAACAAAAGGAAGTGGTGGCAGGTTCAATGGCATGCACAGTATCAGAGGTTCCTTTTGCAGCCAATGTTCTTACGTTGTCTGAGTCATCGATCTTTGTGCACTCAATTTCAGAACAGGTGAATGAGTGAATGGCCAGGGAGGCTGGAGTCATGGAGAGAGTGAATTACAATTCAGCCCAAACACTAGTTAAAGATCTTAGGGTTACACCATCACCTGCGTTAGAGCTACATGTTGTTTTCTATATAACTTCTGAAAATGGGATGTATTAGAACAAATGATTATAACTTTAACTAACATAATGAGTATGTATTGCAATACGGGATGCACAAGTAAATGCATTACCTGTAAATTATTTGATGGGTTTCTTTGACAACCAGCAGTGGTCTAGCTTGAATTCTTCTCCAATGATGGGGTTCAATTATCATTGCGGGAGTGACGGTACCATTATACAGTAGTTAGACTCAGTTTGGAAGCATTAGGAACTGTAGGAGGAGAAAAATGGTCTTTATAAGCCAGAAAATAATATGCACATTTCAATAAGTATTTTCAGTATTGACTTTTTCTTGGTCCATTTTCAAATTCATATGAATTGTGATACTTCCTTACTCAGCCCAATTCAGAATGAACAAATGAATGCGTGAATGGATGGATGAAGGGCAAAGTCACATAATTTGGAACTTTAAACTCAATTAAAATTGGTTAAGCTGTAAGAGAATGATCGCCTATAAAAATGAGAAGTCTAGAAGACCAAATGTGAGGTCACTACCGAGCCAGACAGTAAGACGGTAGCCTCCAGGCCCCATTTCTCCCAGTTCCTGATTCCCCCACACAGCCGTCCTGGTGGGCCAGCTTCTCCTGGGCAGTAGCAAGATGGCCGTAGGCCGCTTCACCAAAGAAGGTATATCAGAGGCCAGTAAGCACATGGAGAGATGCTCCACAGGACTGGGCATGGAGGAGGGTGGTTTCCCAAAGGAAATATGGGGAGACTGTTCCCAGGAAGAGGGTGAATGAGTGATGGGTAGCAGATAACTGATGTCATCTATAAACAGGAAGTTTATTTTAGGTGTATAGTTTGGTGGGTTTTAGTAACCCTGTTTTGTTTTTGATGAGGAAATATACAGGGAAGAAGGTCTCTATTATCACTATACAAAGGGGAGTATTGAGGGAACATCTGGAAACTTCTATAAAACAATTTCTCTTTCTTTGAGTTATTTAAAAGTGAAAAAGGAGTTTTGTCTGAAATTATGGCTTCAGCGTGCATAACCAGGACAGATGTAACTTCAGCCTTTGAGTAGCATGAGTAGTTCTAGGCTCCAGAATGAATAAAAGTAGCAGGTTTCCGATAAACCATATACACAGTCATACAATTAATTTCGCAAACTTAATCTAGAAACAGTGCTACCTACCTCCTTTCTGAATATCACTATGGTCACTTTTGAAGGACTCCCCTTGGGAAGCTGTGCACCAACCCCAGAGCCTAGTTCATTCTTCAAAGCAATTTTGGAACTCTTTTTTTTCTGGAATGGCCATTCGAGCGGTCATCGCACCCGAAATCTGACAATTAAGTTCGCAAACTTGCCACTGCGCGTGCATTTATGTTAGCAACACTGTACAATAAGGTGTCGTAACCTTGCTGTTTGGGTTTTGGCGTCTCCTAGACCTGAGATTGAGTTCTGGCTCTGCTACTTTAAATCCACTTTGACCTTGGGTATTCTGAGACTCAAGAGTTTTTGTTTGTTTGTTTGTTTGTTTTTTCCCAAAATGGGACTAAAATAGTACCTACATGACAGGATTAATATGATTAAGAGAGATAATGCATGGAAGCTCATGGTACAATGACAAGCCCATAGTAATTGCTCAATTTGCATTAGCTCCTATTATGAATTATTTATTATAAAAGTACCCATTTTTGGAAAAATGTCTGGATTTATTCAGCATGTGCCACTGAAAAGCTCCTGAAGAAATCACACTCAACTTGACTTCTGCATTGTCTTTTATTCCTCATCCCATTATTTTTTATATTTTGAATTCCCTGTGGTGGCAAGAACCATAGCACCAAGCTTTCAGCTTCCTTTTGCTTCTGAGGTGATCATTAATGGAGTTATTTTAATTTTTTTTTTTTTTTTTACATGACAGCCGTTAAGCGGTAACTACGAATGCTTTTTCAAAATCCCCTGATTTATTTTTCTGTTCAGCTGAACTCTGGTGTCTTCGTCTTTGTGTGTTTTTGATGAATGGATGATGTTGTCTTTAGATGTTCTCAGCCATCCTGGGCGCCTGAAAACCCACCCCATGGCTCTTCCCAGGGGTGATACAAGAAGGGGAACACCCAGAAAAAGACAGCATGGTCTTGGCTTCCCGAGGCACACACACACCTGCTCAGGGAATTTACAAAGTCAGCCTCTGATTATAAAGACTCTTCCTTAAGGAGAAAAGGCAAAAAAAAAAAAAAAAAAAAAACCAACAAAAAAAAAACAGGGCACAACTAAAAAGCACATTTACTTCAAAGAACTCCTGATTGAGTGGAGAAAAAGTAGCCTCATTGCTTTGATCCTTTCACTGAGAGAAACAACATGAAAAGAAGAGAGAAAACAAGGCTCAGAATATGGGCTTTTGTGGAGCCCGTCATTAGGAGGTGGACTGGCCGCAGCCTGGAGCGTTCCGGGAGGTCGTGCCGCCCCGAAGGCCCGGCAGTGGATTCCAGGCCGCACTCCTTTTCCAAGTCTCAAACCCCCTTGACCCCTGGGGAGTTCAGGCCCTAGAAATAAACTTGGATTTTATTTTAGTTTTTGAAGGCTTTGGTTTGTTTACCTTTGGTGAACATGGTCTGATCCTTTTTTTTTTTCCCTTGAAGAGAAAAACTCTTCCACAAGCTGATGAAAAGGCTTTTTTGCACATCAGCTCCTTCAAAACAACATTGTGATGAGTTACGTGCAAACAAATCAGGATCAGATGAATTCCATTTTCCTTTTAAAACACAGAGTGGCACGGATTGAAGGTGGTGGGGGAAGCATTGTGCAAAAGTGCTCTTGGCATCCAGAACGCTGCACTTCCAGGACAGTATTTCTCAACTGCTGTGCCTGGTCTCATCCCTACAGGTAAACCATCAACTCCTGATGAACGCACGGAGTTCATTTCCTCTGCAACAAGGAAATTCCCAGCACGGTGACACCGAGCAGGTGGAATACAAAGGTGAGTGCACAGCCACGCCTGCTCGAGGAGGTTAAAGGTACATAGTAATCCTTTATTGCTCTTAACAAGTAGCAAAGAACTGTGTATATAAGGATAGTGAGAGCAGCCTTCCCATCCCACTGAGGTCAGTGCAGAGAAAGATTTGCTGCAACTGAGTGGGTCTTGAAAAGAGCCACTGATACCTTTATTTCATTATTTCTCATTCTTTCCTGGTTTTCAGACGCCTATCTCTTCTTTCTGTCTCTGTCTTCCTCTGTCAAAAGCATCAAGTCAAGATTCTGGAGCCCTGAAGCTAGTTCTCTTGTTTCAGCTAACTCTTAGGGATACACTTTGGGTGAATAAATGGAAAGGACTCAACAGCTGCTCAAAGGGAGAGAGGTGCTTTGAGCCTGGTCTGAAATGAACGATGTTTGGGGCCTTTTTAAGAAAAAATGATCCTGGAACCATGTACTACCTTTGCCCAAGTATGGACTTTTCCTATTTGTAATGTAATATTACTTAAACATAGCTTTCAGAAAGGTATGTATAAACATTTTATCTCTGTAGTTCTTAGAACTATAAAAGAAAAAAGAAATTTATAGGTTACATTAAAGCCGAACAACAAAACCAATAAAATTCAAATTAAGAACATTACTGTGAAAGATGATGTGGTTTTTTTGGAACTAAATCACTGTTCACAACAAGCTTCTGACCTTGGCCTCCTGGGAGCCCCTCTGGCACACATGCAGCACTTTAGTGCTCGTATGTCCACGTTGGTTCTTTACTCCCTGTCCCTGCTTTGTAACCACGTAGTACTGTCTGGCACTAAGATAAATGTACAGGCAAATACAAACTTGGGTTTTGGCTTTGCCTTGTACAGGATGGTCATCCAGGTGATACAGAGTATCCTCATACTAATATTTTTTATCATCAACATAAAAACCCAAATTAAAAACTCTCCTCTAGAAAGTTCATAAGTACCCATAAATTTATGTAAATATGAGTTTAGAGTTAAATCATTTAATTCAAGCTCCTAATGAAAATGGCTTGATCATAGCACGATGACCTGTAAGCACTTTTAGGATGATTTTGTACTTCTTCAGGGAGTCCATTGAGCTTATACATAGTTTGCCAAATAAAGAATGGGTGTTCCAACAGGAGCATTAAAAGGCCTTTGAAGGAACTCCAGGTCTCTTTTCTGTTTTTTATTTTTCTTTTGTACAATCAGTGTAGGCTTGGTTATGCTGCAGTAACAAACAATGTCCCCCCGCCCCTTACTGTGGTGACTTGACGTAGCAAAGGTGTATTTCTCCAGTGCTGGTTGGGGGTGGGCCTCTGCTCATTGGGTCACCTAAGGGCTTAGGTTCATGGAGGTTTGACCTTGGCATGTGCTTCCACCAACTCCATGGCTTTAGACAAGGGGGTGTTAGGACTCCACACTTGGGTCTCTAAACTTCAGCGTACAAGTGGCACTCATCACTTCCCTACACAGACCCTGGGGCATGGCAAGTGTTATGGCCATCCTAATTTTAAAAGAGATGTGTGGTCCTACCCTGTGCCCGCAGAGGGGAGAACCAGAGGGTTTGTGAGCAGCCCTAGTGCCCCACCTGCTCTTCCTTGATCACCTCTCACTCATTACAGAGGCAGGATTTGCAGGGGGAGATACTGTCTCTGACATATCTGTCTCTGATGTATCTGTTAGATTGTCTGGTTTTGTTATCTCTCCAAAAGTGCCCCTACCATTTTAGGGAGAAAATGGGTAATGAAAAATAAGAAGGTCAATTTATTACTTTTAGAAAAAAGGAAGAGAGGCATACTTGTGCAAAGATTAAACAAATGCAAACTTTATATTTAAAAGTAATTAATAAAAAGACCATCTTCTTTCCTGGAATACAGCTTATCTCAAATGACTGATAGCAGAAAGATTAGCATTGGCCTTTGAGTCCCATAGCAGATACTAGCTAGCAAACAGGGCTCCCAAACCCGTTAGGGGTACAGAAACTATTTAGGGTAAACAGCACTCTTTTTGGTGATGGTAGTTACTGAGGAAAAATAACTTTCTGACTCTAGTATTTTCATTTTTTGTATTTTAAGTGGCAGTGGGGATCAACGATAAGTATGCATGTAGTTCATATTTAAATAAGGCATGGGAGTGGAACTAGCACTTTATTTTCCTCTTAGAAATCAGTTTTCAGTTGTGATGCTGAAATGTGCCATTAGAAGTACCTCATGCTATGATAATTAAATGTTATGTTTTCCAAAGACGCTAAATGATATCTCCTGAGGGTCTCAAGATTTGCAAGTGTCTCTGTTTTAGATAATGGGACTTGAAAATGAGCAAGTGTAACTATTTTTATAAGTTGAGGGTTTAAAATGAAAACTAGATGTGCTCTCAAGATATTTTATTCTATTATATGACCAATGATAAATTCTTAACTGTCTTGATATAGGACATAAAGATGAGAAATTTCTCTTTTCCAATAGAATATGCTCCTTTTTAGTTTCCTTTAGGCCATTATAGTAAAAAAATAAATAAATAAAAGTAGCCTCTTTTGTGGTAATTAGTATAAATTTGGATGGAAAACACAGTTATTGCCTTGGATGTCTAATTATAGAAGTAAAGTATATCATTATAGAAAAATCATGAAGTACTGAAGAACATTAAGAATCAAACAAAACTAAACCAAGGGAAAAAAACCATAAATAATCCCCCAACATAGGAACAATCATTTAACATAGTATTTTTCTTAACTTTCTACATTCTTACTTAACATTAGAATAGTTGGGGTGATGGTGGTGAGGAATGTGCCAGGTCCCATTTCATAACCTTTTCCTCAGAATTGTGTACTCTGCAACGTCCTTACACAAAGCCTATATCCAGTGGGATGCTTTTGGAAGCAAGGATCAGAAAACCTGGCTTCAGCAACAAGGGAATTTATTATCCCATCTTATCAGAACTCCTGAGATAATTCATGGCTCAGGGTGGCTTGATTTAGTGACACAACAGAATGGTTCAGGACCAAAGTTCTTCCCATCTCTGTACTTCTCTGTTCACCCACCTGGCTTCACCCCATGGCTGACAGCAGCGATTAGGTCCCCAGGCTTCCTTATTGATGCCGACAGGGAGAAAGGCCTCTTCCCCACCATAGAATGAAGCTCCTCCCATCACCTGGGAGTCTGGTCCAGTTTAGGTTACATTCCTACCTGGGTACCATTAGCAGTTGTCTTAGATTTATTGGAACCCATCCATGGAGCTCAGGGTGGTGTCATCTGCTCCTGCATGACACAGGAGGTAGGGAGGAGGCTGGATACCTAAACAACATTGGGATTCTATTGGGATTCGACTGCGGAAGTGTCTGCAGTTTGGGGAGTCAGCAAGATGGGATCTGTCTGCACGTTTGGGGAGTCAGCAAGATGGCTGCATCCACAAAACATGAGGGAAGTGTTGTGTCCAGATCCCAGTGTGTGAGGACCCTGGGGGAAACCTAGGTGAGGTCTATGTCAGCAACTCACCTTTAAATATTGGACTTGAAATGTGATTCATCAGCGGGCGACCAGGGAGGAAGAATAGCCCAAACACGGCCCCCTCGGAGAGGGCAGAGCTGCAGTCGGCCGCGTGCACTGTGGTTGCTCCTGGTTAGTTACCTCGGTGGCGAGCTGGAGCGTCACAGGCCACAGGTACATGCACGGCGTGCAGGGGCAGCATGCCACTCCCTGAAGGGTCCTGAGTTTGCTGTTGAGATGCGGACGATGCATGCCCAGTGGGGGACGGATGGCGACTTCCCATAACGCCCCTTTCTGGGTCAGCAATTTTGTCATCGTGATTACTCACAATAATTACAGTAATATCGTTATTGACAAGAACTGATAATAATTGCTTTAATACTTAGTAATACTTAGTATTACTTTTAATACTTAGTAAATGCGGGCACTGGGCTAAGCACTTCAGGAGCATTAGCTCACTGAACGCTCACAAGTGAGAGGGAGGCGCCCCTAATGCTAGAGGGGCTGCTGTGAATAGCTCACACCTGACACCTCTGGCGAGCCTTGCCCTTCAGAGACTGGGGCCCCTTTACCTGCAAGCACCTGGGAGTAAACAGTCCACCCTGGGACAGCCCACAGCTAAATACCAGTGGGTGCCCACGGAGAAAACCCAGCAACCTCGTTTTAAGGAGGTCCAAGTTCTGCAACGTGGTTTGTGCTCCAAAGGCCCGTGGGCATCAGGCTGTGTCACCTCAACGGCATTCTTGCTGAGTTTCTTCTCCTTCCCTGCCCTACTTGCCGCTGTCCCACACAGCGTCCCCTGGGCTCATGCCACTCCTAAATGCCTGTGACGCGAGTCCCTCTTGGCTTCTGTGTCTCGGGGGCCTGACAGATACAGCCCCTGGCTGCGGTGGCCCCCCAGGAAGTGTGCTGAGGGTCTGCAAGAATCCTTCCCACTGAAGCAGTCACCTTGTCTGGACGACCTTGGGCAAGGCTTCTCCACCTCAGAGCCTGACGTCCCTTCTCTGCATGACGAGGGGACTACATCGGATGGTCCTCAGAGCCTCTCCTCATCCTGAGTCCACTGATGTTTCCACTTCCTGAAGCTCCATCCGCCGTGAGCTTTCTGGCTGTGTCCGGAGCGGGACGTGTGGCTGGGCAGTTTGCCCTTGGTAGGAGGACTCCCAGGGCAAGAACTTACTTTTCTCCCCCTCTCCCCATCCCCCATAGGGGACTCCTGGAGAGACCCGAGCCCATTCGGCTCAAGAGGGTCATTTTAGCAAAAGAATGACTGACCCAGGAGCTGCCTGCCATCCGGTGCTGAGCTCAGCTGTACGGGGGTGCCGTGATGGAAGCTCAGATTGGGGCTCACACCCCAGGCAGCAGAGCAGAGTCGTGGGCTGAGCAAAGACGTGAGAGATGGATGGGGAAAAGCCAGCACCCCTAGGAGGGGCTCCACGCAGGTTTTAGGGTCTGCTGCAGTGCTGGGGGAGGGAGGAGGGGACGCTTCCGGCAGGGCCGGGACGAGAAGCCAGTGGGCAACCTTCCGAAGTGGGGACAGCGTGGGAGGGAGTGACTCGCTTGGTACTGAAAAGTTGCTGCATTTCTTTCCGACCCACAGTGAAGTAGTGACAGGGAGCGAGGCATTTACCCCCACAGGCGTGCCTTTCGGCGTGTAGGGACGGTCCCTAGCGGCGCCTGGCTCTCTGCTTAGCGATGGAGAAACATTTAGTTCTGCAACCAAGTGAGCTGGAACCTTTCAAGTGGCCCCTGTAGCTCTTCCCAGGTGAGGTGAGTGCCCCGGGGGACGGGTGGTGGGCCGGGGGCCGGCCAGGCCCACCGTGTGTTCGGAGGGAAGAGGCCCCCAGTGGCTCCCTCTGCTTCAAGTTGGGCTCAGTCTCTGTGCGTCCCTGGGGACCAACCCTGTGACTCCAGGGACTGTCAGTTGGAGCAGGAAGCAAGGCCTGAGCTGCGGCTTCCAGGTGTGGGCGGGCCCCGAGGGTGACCAGCTGCCCCTGACGTGCGAACCTCTCCAGCCGGGGCGTCCCGTGATGTCAGGTGCTCCGAGCGGGGTCTCGAGGGCTCCGGCTGTTTCCACAGCCAGGCCGAGCTGATCGTTCAGTTCTCCACCAGGCCCGGCTCCGTCCCGCTTCTAGAAAGCCCCTGAGCCCGTGGCCGATGAGGCGCTGTCTGCAGCTACCGCACTTCCTGGCACAGCGCTACCCCAAGGCCCCATCACTAGGATGAGCCGCGCCCGACGCTTCCTTGAACCTGAACGACTGGAGCACAGCCCCCTTTCCTGGCCGTGGCCGGTGTGGTGGGCTGGCTCAGGCTGGCCGGCAGGAGCCGACTGTTGGATTTTCGGGAATTTTCTACGAAGCACAGCCATTATTAAACATTAAATGATAGACACTTGCAATTAAATAAGTTATATTAAAAACGAAGGTAATAAATACTTAACGCTCAGCACTTCCTGGTCATTTTATATATGTTACTCTTACTGTGCTTTTGAGGTTATTGACATCGATTTTAGGTGTCTAATTAGGACTTCACATGGTTAGCTTGCAATCAGCACAGCGGGAGTGTAACTTCACCCCTCGGAACTTAGCAGCTGCTACAGATCAAGGGCTGGGCCCCCAGAGCTGGTTGGTGAGCCCACGCCTGTCCTTAGGCCCTGGCCGAAGGCCACCTCCTACGGAGCGGTACCTACCAGAGCCGGGGACGCGGAAGCCAGGCCCCGGTCCGTCAGCAAGCCCGCTCGGCCCGCGGGCAGGAGGCCGGTCCCTGTTTGTCACCGTTTGTTAGTAAGAGTTCCAGTAAGGGTTTCTCAGCCTGTTCCTAAGAGGCAGACACACTTGATTCACTCACAGGCCTGTTATCACCGTATTCCTGTTGGGCTCCTTACAACTTAGTTAGTATGGAGGGGCCCGGACTCGCTCGCACGCGCTCGCTCTGTCTCCCCCATTCTCTCTGTCGCTCTGTCTCTCTGTCTTTCTGTCTCTCTGTCTGTCTCTCTCTCTCTTTCTGTCTCTCCGCTCTCTCCCGTCTCTGTCTCTTTTTCTCTCTCTCCTCTCTCTGTCTCTCTCTCTCTCTCTCTCTCTCTCTGTCTCTCCGCTCTCTCCTGTCTCTTTTTCTCTCTCTCCTCTCTCTCTCTCTCTGTCTCTCTGTCTCTCCCCTCTCTCCCTTCTCTGTCTCTCTCTCTCCTCGTCTGTCCTCTCTCTCCTCGCTCGCCTGCAGCCCTAAGCAGAAACTAGAGAAGTGTCAGTGCTTGTGCCACTTGCTGTTAAGTGCAGAAGGCACGGGGACCAAACAGCTTCGCGGGAAGGGGTTCCACGTCACCCTGTGGAGCACACAGAACCGAGACCCCTTCTCTGCCCTGCCGACGTGAACAGGAGGGATGGCAGGCGTCCCACCTGCTGGCGCCCTCTACCCAGAGGAATAGGATGAAATTACATATGATAGCCTGGAAAATAGGAATTAACTGGCCTCTCCGACCTCCGAGGTCACAGCTGGGCTGCCGGAGTGGGGCAGCCAGCCAGGCGCCAGCAGCTGTAAGTGAAGCCCCTGGCTGTTGCAGGCCCGTGCCTTCCTGAGCGCCCACAGGGAAGCCTCCGAATGCTGCTGCGTGTGCGGTCACCCAGAGCTGGCTGACCTGGTCCCAGGAAGGCACAGGCGCGGCCTGGAGCAATGACTGGACGTCGTGGGAGACGCACAGAGGTCTTTCTGATACAGTGGGAAGCAATTTGCTTTTATGACTGAAATAAACCCACAGATGCCAAGTGACCTTGAGGCTTGGGAGCACCTTTTGCAAACAGATTCTGCAGTGGGAAAGTCCTGGCCCGAGTGGGAGGGGCCTTGCGCTGCAGGTGAGGTCGAAGGGAGGGGCATTGGAGGTGCAGTTAGGGTGGCATCCCAGCTCTGTCCTTATCCTCTTAGCTTTACTTTCATCATCTTAAACAGGGATAAGAATAGTGCTTGCCGCATAGAGTTGTTTTTGAGGATTAGATGGAGAATGTAAAATGCTTAACGGAGGGCCCGGAACCTTGCAAGCACGCACCAAATATTAGGGCTGGGGGGCAGGGCTGGGACAGGGGCAGTTCACACTCAACCTGGACTGGTTGAGCTTTTTCGGTGATCTGTTTGTCGTACCTGTTGTTATTGAGGTGAAAAAAATACTGCTACACAAGCAGCGTTTTCATGGATTGGAAAACGATTGAGAAAGGTCCACGTATCCCCCTCCTCCCCAAGTGTCATTTTACCACATCTGTAAAATGGGGGGACAATAGCACCAACATCAGCTCTGAACACGTCCTACACTCATTGGTGAAAAGCCCGTGACCTGGGACCGTGCACACAGCCTGCTGGTCTAACCTTAGGTCTGCCCTCCTCATACCCAGTACTCGGGGGGTCTCCAAGGGAGGAGACCACTTCTCAGCAGGGCAACCCTGTCACTGGTCCTGGCAGGAAACCCCTGGGGCTGAGTCTGAGCCTCTTTGGCCAAAGTCTCCAGGGTTATCAGTTCTTGGAAGGTGGCCTGCAAGCAGGTTCCACACACACTGCGGCGTGTCCTGGCTCTGATTCCCTGCAGGCAGGGTGTGAGATTTGGGAGCACGAAGGGAGCTCTGGGGTCTTTCTGTGTGGCAGGGTTGAGCGGTCTGGCAGGAAGGTTTGGAGGCTCAGACTAAACGCGGAAGGGAAGACGGGGTATGTAGCACGTTACAGCAAGGCCGCTCCAGCCTGCCCTGAGGGCGCCGAGACACCCAGGGGCCTGGTGCTGTGTGGTTCAGCCCAATCCAGGAGCTCCAGGAGCGTTACCAGGTCTCAGTTCTTTCCTCTGTGTTGGCTTCCTCCTCAGGCAAGATGACTCCGCGCCTCCCTAGGTCTGCACCCTGGCCGGTTCAAGTTCAGTGGGAAAGGAGTACCTGCAGGTGTGATGAAAAGATACGGTCAATGTGTAGATTCAACGTATTTATTACAGTAAACGACACAGTGCCACTAATCCCCCTCAAGCTACTTCCCTCCACTTGGAGCACACGTACCCACTTATCCTGTCGCTGTCGCCACTTCCCGAAGCGGCTCTGGAGGCCTCTTTCCTGAGCGTCCCTATTGCGTGTCGCGGCTGCCCCGACGTCCTAATGGATTCGGTCACACTCGCTGCTGGTACGGCAATTTCTGCCAAATGAAGCCGTGACGCTGTGTCCTCACCCACCTTACTCACCGGCCCCGGCGCCGTGTGACCTCCGGCTCTGCCCCAAA
>PVJL010016910.1:0-19732 GCA_004026885.1 Lyroderma lyra | reverse complement strand
TCATTGTTATAAATCTTCAATTCAAAGTAACAACAAAATACTTCTGTATAGCAAAATAACAATAATAATAATAACAAATCATAGTAAAAATGTAAACTAATGTTAAAAAGCAAATGACAAGCTTGAAGACGTTTTTTCAAGATACATAGAGTCTTAATTTAATCTATTGGAAGAAAAAATGGATAGAATACTTTAAAAGACAGTATGTTCATATACATTCAAAACTAAATAAATGCCTAATAACTATACAAAATTGTTCTCAACCTGTAATTATAAAACTATAAATTCAAAATTAAAAGTTACTATTTTTTTTTTCTGTAAGGTGGGTGATTCTTGAAATTGGTGAAAATTTAAGAAAAAACCCTCACTTACAAGTGCTGTAAATTTTGGTAAATTCTTGGGGAACAATTTGTAAATATTTACTGAAGTTAAAAGTGTCCATATTTCTTGACCCAATTAGTCCACTTCTGGAAATTTAGCTTACAGAAACACACAGATGCACAGCATGTACAGGAATAGTCTCTGTAGCATGTTACTGTGCAGAATAACTGAATCCAAGAGATGATTAAACCATTCAAATTCAGATATAAGCTACTTATTTCTGTGGCGGGGTAAATGCCAGGATATTTCACAATTTAAAGAAAAGCAAGCTGCAAAAGAATGTTTGAAACATAATCCTTCTGTCTTAAAGAAAGAAAATAGATGATGGAAATGACTTAGAGGACACTTAAACTTTTTACATTATTTACTTCGGGGAACTGACCTTTGACACTGGAAATGGGCGGATAGGAAGTGCTTTATGAACTTCCTTGTTGATATTATTTACAATGAGTACAGATTATTTTAATTACAATAGCAGTATTAGTAATGATAATAGTAAGGTGCCACAGGATTTCTGCTGTGGCATGAAGAATTCAAGGGAGAAAGTAGGCAGGGCTTGGAGAGAAAAGTAGATAAGAGATGAGTGTGTCCTCTCTGAGGTCCTAGTTGTGTCCTGACAGCTCAGAGAACACTGTGGCTGGCAGAACAGGGGTCTCACCCGAGCCAGCAACAAACAGCCATTTTGTCCCATGATATGTGGGCTGTGGTGGGAGTGCATGCGTGCTTTTTCTTGAGCCCCTCTGAAGCCAAGAGTGATAATGCAAAATATAACTGTTGGAGTTCACAGCTGAAAAGGGTTGCCCAGTCCTGTCCCTGTGCCAACTCTTTAAAGATAGGTAGGTATTTCCCAAGGGGTAGTGAGAGATGGCCAAAAGGAACAATGGAGGTCTCCATGGGTGTTTCTCCAAATGGTAACGATTGCTCCCAAATAGGGGTGTAGGAGACTCCATTGTAAAATTGTTACCATTTGGACCATTGCATCTGAGTAATCTGAGAGGAAATATGAAGTAGGTGGCAAGAGTCACAGGTTCTTTAATAGAAAGGATAGTGCTAAGGCATTAAATTCAGGAAAAATACAAAGGATTTAAAAATATTCCTTATTATTATGTCTTAATTATAATGTCTTCATTAATAATATTTTAATTAATATATGAGTTTTCTCATCTCATTTCCTATAATTTGTTAGAGAGTTTTGCAATATGCCAGAAATCTAAAAACACACTTATAGTTTCCATTTCTAGAAAAGCCCATTCAACTGGCAATAGGTTCCAAAGACATAAATAACAGTTTTTAATATCTGGTTAAGTAGCAAAGGCTTTTTTTTTGTATTGCAGTACAAAGGTATTTTTTGTCTCATCAATTATGTTTATGTAATGCTTTATAAATCTCAGGCAAATTTGCCCCCAAGACACTCCCTGCCTTCCTAATAAAAGCTGATTTTCTGATTGAGTGCTAATGTAAGTAACATTTTCAGAGCCTTTTCCCAAGTGCTGAAAATAGCTGTTTCAAAATGCACAAGAAATTTTGCTCTTTCCAAGAACAGATGCTTTCCATTTTGATTTTCTATTTGTTCAATGATTCTGCGATGGTTCCATCTTAATAATGGAAAAATAATGTCCATATCAATTAAAAGAATTCTCTTTCTGTCTGTACTGGTTGTGCCATTTTCTGCATCAGAGGAAGTATTGGTTGAGAAATACTGAACTTTTGTGTTTGATATATGGGGCTATTAGAGCTTGATGAGCTGCAAACTAATTTGTTTCCTCTTTTGAATTATAAATGTAACAACTTATTTAGTACAAATGTGATTATTCTTCAACCTTTGGGTTCTTTGTACTTTTGGTTCTTAAAATACTTAAAATAACTAAAATACCTTAAAGAGCATTTGGAGGAAAAGAAAATTTAGAACCATATTTTTGGATGTGTGTTTGAATAATAATAATTTTCATTAAAAACAAATAAACAAACAAAGCCATTCTCTCCAAATCAGTTCTGTGCAGTAGTTTCTGTGAGGCAAATTTATGCAGTATGGCCTCTGATGTTTTATCCTACAGTATCGCCATGAAGATAACTGTTTTCATTTGCTATTGTCTGTTATTTCTGATTTGTATTATTCAAAATTTAAATTTAGATGTCAATTGTGAGATATTTTTCTATGTTTTGTAAGCATCATATATGAGGTGAGATTTCCACAAGAATTTGTGATAAATACATCAGGAGATCTTATACACTTAAATGTGCTGGTATAAAATTGTCCACAACTGAAATAAAGGAATGGGTAAACTCAGGGTTTAGACAGATGGTAAGCCAGATCCCAAGATGTCCTCCCACCTCTGAAATTTTTTGCCTTTATGCTCATAAATGTGATTCTAATAAGCTATCAGGCTTGTGCTTATGTTACCTTACATGGATAAAGGAATTTTTGAAGATGTATGTAAGGTTACTGGTAATCAGTGATTTCAAGATTGTTCAGGTAGGCTTAATGCAACCAGTCAGGCCTCTTCGAAGTAGAGCATTTTCTCCAAGTGGCAGCAGAGGTTAGAGAGATTCCTAACTCCAGACGAATTCAGTGTGTCATTGCTGGCTCTGAGATGGAGAGGGCTTTGCAACTAAGACAACCTGGGAAGCACCTCTAGGTGTTGAGGATGGACAGAGGACAATAACTGGGAAGAGAACTGAGAATTGAGTCCTACAACCTCAAAGAACTGAATTCTGCCCCAAATCTCAATAAACTGGGAAGCAGATTCTCTAATCTCCAGATAAAAGCACAACCTGGTTGATCACCTTGATTTTAGTTTTGTGATAGTGTGAGGAAAGAACTTAGTTAAATCTTGGACATCTGACCTAAAAAACTATGAGCAAAAAATGGTTTTGCATGTTTTTTTTGACATTTTCTTTTGAGATCATTGCAAATTCTTATTTAGTTGTAAAAAATAACACAAAAAGCATCCATGTGCCCTTTTACACAGTTTCCCACAAGGTATACCTTGTAAATCTATACGGTACGTATCACAGCTGGGATATGGATGCTGACATAATCAGCTGCTCTTATTCAGGCTTCCCTAGTTTTCCTTGTATTTCTATGTCCATCACCACAGTCACATTACAGGGTATTTCCATCACCAGGAGGATCCCCTGTGTTGCTCTTCTGTAACACACCCACCTCTCCAGCACCCTCTTTGGGAACCACTAAAATTTTGTCATTTTTGAGAATGTTATAAATAAAATCATATTCCATCTTACCTTTTGGAACTGACTGTTCCCCCTCCCCCCTTAACGTACTTTTCTGAGATTCATCCAAGCTGTTTTATGGATTAGCAGTTAGTTCTTTTATTGCTAAGTAGTAGTCCATGGTATGGTTGTCTATAGTTTGCTTAATCACTACCCATTGAAGGAATTCTGGGATGTTTCCAGTTTTTCACTTTTACAAATGAAACTACTATAATTCTGTGTATATAAGTGGATTATTTGCTGTGGCTGATGTAGCAAATTACTACAGACTGTGTGGTTTAAGACAACAGAAATTTATTCTCTTACGGCTCTTGAGGCAAGAAGTCAGAAATCAGTGTCATTGGGCTAAAATACAGGAGTCAGCAGGGTCAGACCCCCTCCAGAAGCCATAGGGTATAATCTGTTTCTTACCTCTTCCAGTTTCTGGTGGCTGCCCTTATTATTTGATTTGTGACTATATCACTCCAGTCTCTGCCTTTGTGGGTCACATTGCCCTCTCTTCTCAAAATCCTTAGCTTAATTAAACCTGCAAAGACTTTTTCCAAATAACGTAACATTTACTGGTTCTAGGGATTAGGATGTGGATATCTTTGCATGGGCTGGGTGGATGTGTTTGTGTGTGTGTGTGTGTGTGTGTGTGTGTGTATACACATTTTTCAGCTCACTACAATAAACTTTAATTCTCTGACATGAAGGCTCAATGGTGCAATTTCTGGGTAATCTGATAATTGGATATTTAGTTTTTATAAGGAACTGCCAAACTGCTTTGCAGAATGGCTACATGATTTCACATTCCCATAAGAAATGTCTGAGTGATCCAGTTTCTCTGCATTTTAGTTTTCTTTGTTTTGTTGTTTTTTTTTTCTCTTTTTGGTATGTGGGCAGCTCCCTGACTGGGAATCGAACCCAGGCCGCAGCACTGACAGCGCCAATGCTGAAGCCTTAAGCCACTACACCATCAGGGAACTCCCATGCATTTTAGTTTTCTTAAGCTATTTAGTTTGTGGCCATTTGTTACACAGCAACAAAGAACAAGTAAACTCTCTTAACCAAATTAGTACATGAGAATGAGTAATATTATTTTTTACCTTTCATACGTTCAAGACATATACAGTGTTAAAATGAATAGATAACCAAGAAGAATACCCTTTAAAGCTTATCAACCAGGAATAACTAATAGTCAAGCAAGATGATGGTTCATGGAAAATATTTCTCACTATTTTAGGTGTATGTGTGTGGAAAAAATTGCAATAGCATGGAGTATAAAGATGGCAGTGGATTGGGGTTTTTTATTAAGACATTTGATTAGAGAGAAAGTCACTCATCTAGAAATTACTGAATTTGTCCTCATTCATTTTGCCAAATTTCTACTAAAGACTTGTTATGTTTTGATTCTCCTTTGCCTCAGTTAGTTTATTTGCTTAACCTTTTTGCTCTTCAATGTACTACAGTGTGGCATCTACCTTACTTATCACTCCAGCAGAAGAGCTCTTACAGCTTGCTAAAATCAATCAGTAATTTTCAATCATTTTCTTCCCACTCTCGGCCCACCTGGCAAAGTGAACATTCCCTTTTTGAAACAGTCTCTTGAAACATCCTCCAGCACACACCACTTTCCTGTTTATTTGTTTGTTCTTAAGCTCTTGGGAAACTTCTGTCCTTTTATGGGCACATCTTCCCTCTAACAGGGAGGAGGAACTCTGGGCATTAGAGAAACACTAATACCCGGAGTTACTTGGGTATTAGTGTTTCTCCCTCTCTTTCTCCAGATTTCTAGAAGATGTCACCCACATTTAAGACTTCACACCAATGTCTATGGAATTTATATCTTCCAAGCTCCAAACCCACATACCCAAGTGTCTTTTAAACACCTACAATTGGATAAAATCTCAGACTTAGGATTCAAATAATAATGACAGTAATCGGAATAATAGTAAAAATCAGAAACAGACTAATGACTTTCCCTGGGCAATCTCAAACACGAATCACTGTCTGGGAAAATTGTATCTGTTCCTGTCAGGCCCTTGCAAAGCCATAAACCTGGGAATCATTATTCGTGTGTTGTTTTCCTAAACTCACATGCATTTCTAATCTGTGGATTTTAATAGCTTAATTCATCCAATTATTTTCATTTCCATTGCCACTGAAGTAATACTCTCACTGGTCTTATTGTGTGCACTCTTAATTTCCCCCAATGTTTTATTCACTAAGTATCCAGCGTGATCTTTTTAATATTGAAATATGACTTGCTACCCACCTATAAAAGCTATTCAATAGCTTTCTATTCTTCTTAAGATAAAAACTGACCATACTTACCTTAACCTGGCTTGCAGGATCTGTTACAGTTTTTCTCTAATGCCACATGCATCAGGGAGTACTCTAGTATTGACCAGGAGTCATGCAACAGGAAGCGAAAACGTGTCTAAGCATTGCCCTCTCGGAGCTGGGCAGTTAGAAGGAGACACAAGTGAGGAAGTGCCGCCGGCCCTCACCTCTGGGGCGAATTGGTGGGAAGCCAAGCGAGCGGCCGGAGACGCGCCGTGCGCAGGGCGGGGTCGGGTCCAGACTGGGCCATGGTCAAAGCCGGGGCCACATCCGGACTTCCCTGCCGGGGCGGCCCCCGGCGTGCTCCGCTGCTGAGCTAGTTTGCGTTGGCGTTGCTGTGCCCTGCAGCTCCTGACTGACTTGAGGGCTCTCCCCTCAGGAGGGGTCTGTGAAGTGCCGGGACTGGCCGGAGGGCGAAGATGCCCGCCCGGAGGCCTCGTCCGTCCGAGGGCGCTGTCGGCGCAGCCTGCCCCACACTCCCTGGGGTTAGAAAATGGCGCCCGCACTGGGCCGCCACGGCCACCGGCGTGCAGAGCCGCGGGGCAGGCCCAGGGTCACCCTGGCAGTCCTGTGCGTGCTATTGTGCATGAGGCAGCGTGGACTCGAGGGCGGCGAGGCATGGTGCACTTGGCCTTGGACGGAAGTCTTGCTGGGGACCCTGCTCGAGAACCGTGTCATCTTGGTACTAATATTCAGTCACTCCTCCTTTCTTCGTGAATATAAAAAGAACTATTTCAAAAAATCGGCAATATCTAGGAACTCAGACTGACCTTGCTGGTTTTACTAGCTTATAAAAATGAAATACTGGAGATCCACTTTTGCATTGGCAGTGTGATTAGTTCCATGAACCTACTCTTCAGCAAAGCGAATATACTTTTTGGAAATTATTTTTAAAGAAAACAACCATTTAAAATCTCTGAAATTTTTCCTAAGGTTGTATAGCAAGTAAACATTTATTCAAGAAAATCTACTAAAACATCAAACAAAGGCTACACACTATAGGTGGGGAATAGAATTCACTAACATAATTTAGCCATTCACTAACAAAATGAACACAAAACAACACCCCAGAGATGGGGCATTGGTACCCAGAGTTGCTACAAAATATGTCCCATCTTCCCACAACACAAAATGGTGAGCTATGCAAAGACACAGGGATATATGATGCATTAACTGTAAAACAGACAACTTAAACTGCCTATGAAAGGAACCAGGTGTAAGATTTAACAGAAATACCTCAAAGTAGTCATTCTAAATATAGTCAAAGCACTAAAGGAAACCATGGTTAAAGAAACAAAGTTTGATGACAAGGTATCATAAAATAGAGAATATTGATAAAGAGATAGGAACTATGTAAAAGAACCAAATGGAAAACTTGTAGTTGAAAAAATAAAATTACTGAAACAAAAAAGTTCATCAATGGTCTCAATAGTAGATTTGAACTAGTATAAGAAAGAATCAGTGAACTTGAAGACAGGTCAATAGAAATTATGCAATCTGAAGAATGTAGAAAGGGGAAAATGAAGAAAAATGAAGAAAGCATCAAACATGAGGTACCATTAGGCATACCAACATAAACATAGCAGTAACCAGAGGAGAGGAGAAAGAGAGGCAGAAAAAATACTTGAAGAAATAATGTGAAAATTTCTCCAGTTTGATGAAAAAACCCCACATCCAAGCAGTTTACCAAATTTCAAGTTGGATAAATGTGAACAGATACACACAGAGACACATCATAGTATAAATGCTAAAGGTAAAAAAAAGATCAAGAGATAATCTTGAAAGCAGCAAGAGGAAAATGACTCATTATGTACAAGAGGATCCAATACGATTAAAGCTGACTCTTGATCAGAAAGAATGAAGGCCCAAAGTCACTGGGATGACATATTCAAAGCAGTGGAATAAAAAAAAAACAACTATCAATGAAGAGTTTTAAATCCAGCAAAACCATATTTCAAAAATAAAAGTGAAAATTAAGGTAAACTAAAGACCTTCACAGTTGTTTTTTAGACTAATCTAAATAAAGACAATTCCCTATTGTGCTCTATAGGAGTAAACCAAAATTGTAGAATTCATTGCTAGTAGAATCACCTTACAAGAGATACTGTTTCTTCAAAATGAAAGCAAGAGACTCCAGGCAATAATTCAAATCAATGAGAAAAAACAAAATGTACTGCATAGAGTTGAACTTCATTCTTCAGGAGCCACAACATCCCCATTGTATAGATGCACCAGACCTTGTTATTCAACCTGTTGTAGACTGGCCATTGTGGGGAGAAAGAGAAAGGTGGAGGAAGGCATGAGAGACAGCTGGGAACACTGGTGACAGTGCGAAGTTGAGAAGAACTGTTCTGGAAAGAGAGAAAATGGAAAATATGAGGAAAATGTCTTTGGTAAAAAAATTCTACACCTACACTAGAAGCCAAAATTTTCTTAAAGATCCAGTAAGTTAGAATATTAAAAGCCAAATTATAAACTATCTGGAAGAAAATGTAGGAGGATATTCTCATGATGTTATGGTAGGAAAAGATTCCTTAAGACTCATAACGTGCTAAGTATAAAGGCAAGGATAGATGAATTTGACTATATGAAAATTGTTTCCAGTTTTTCTCACTGAAAAACAATAAGGAATGAAAAATAAGTCACAAACTGGAAGAAGAATTTGCATCACATATAACTGACAAAGCATTAATATCTATAGTATATTGAAAACTACTCTAATCATTTAAAAAACAAAAAAAGGTTGAATAATGCACAAAAGATAAAAACAGATGTTTCATAGATGTATTTAAATAGCCTTATAAACTTGAAAAGATGATCAATCTCATTAGTAAGCTAGGAAATGTAAAATAAAATGTCATTGAGATATTTCACACGTACTCAATTGGTGAACTAAACGTATGCTAAAAGTAAAAAAATGAGTTACAGTAAGGACATGGGGGGTTGAGCACTTTCATTCACTGCCGGTAGAGGTATAAATTATTACCAGGAAAAGGGTTTGGAGTTGTGCATTGTGTTCATTATTTAATGCTGTGTAAGTTACTACTTGATAGCTTAAAATGACATTTATTTCTCATGGTTTCCCTGGGTCATAAAACCTGGCATGCACATGCTGGGTCCTCTGTGTCAGGCCCTCTCACAGGCTTCAGTCAAGGTGTTGGCCTGGGCTGGGGTCTCATCATGGACCTGGGTCTAGGGAGGGATCCAGTTCCAAGCTCACTCCTGAGCTTGTGGGTGAGATTCAGGTCCCTGTGTGCTGTTGGGCTGGGGGGCTTATCTCCTTCCTCTTCTCTGGCTGGGGACTCTCGGTTCCTTGCCACCTGGGTTTCTCCAACATGCCAGCTGCTTTCATCAGTGTAAGTGACAGAAAGTGAGAGGGGGACCCAAGACAGAAGCCACAGTCTTTTTTCTTTAACATCTTTATTGAGTTAATTCACATATCATAAAATTTGCCTGTTTAATGTATTCAGTGGTTTTCATGTTCACACAGTTGTGCAACCAGTACTGCCATCTAATTTTAAGACATTTCCATGACCTTAGAAAGGATTCCCATCAAAAGTGCAACTGATCTTTGACAAAGGAGTAAAGATAATACAATGGGGTAAAGACAGGCTTTTCAACCACTGGTGCTGGACAACTGGACATCCACATGCAAGAAAGTAAATCTAGACACACAGACCTTATATCCTTCACAGAAATTCACTCAAAATGGATCATAGACCTAGACATAAAGTGCAAAACTGTAAAGCTCCTAGAAGGTAACGGAATATCTAGATGACCTTCGATATGGCAAAGACTTTTTAGATACAACCCAAAGGCATGATCCATAAAAAAATAATTGATAATATGGACTTCATTAAAATTAAAACCTATCCTTTGTGCAAGACAATGTCAAGAGAATGAAAAGCCAAACCACAGGCTGGAAGAAAATATTGGCAAAAAATTGTAATAGAGAATTGTTATCCAAAATTTATAGTGAACTCATAAAACAAAACTGTAAGAAAACAAACTGATTTAAAAAGGGGCCAAAGGCCTTAACAGACACCTCAGCAAAGAAGATACACAGATGGCAAATAAGCATACATGAAAAGATGCTCCCCATCTTATGTCTTCAGGGAAATGCAAATTAGCAATGAGATAATACTGCATTTATTAAAATGGTCCAAATCTGGAACACTGATGACACCAAATGCTGGAGAGGAAGTGAGGACGTGGGCCAACAAGAACTCCAATTCACTGCTGGTGGGAATGCAAAACGGTACAGGCCCTCTGGAAGGTGGTTTGATGATTTCTTGCAGAACTGAGCAAACTCTTACTATAAAATCGAGCGAGTCTGTTCCTTGTTATTTACCCAAAGGAGGTGAAGACCAATCACACAAAAACCTGCATGTGGGTGTGTTTATTCTCACTTAATTTATAATGGCCAAAAATGGATGTGACAAAGATGTATGTCTTTCACTAGGTGAATGGATAAGCTCTGCTCCATCCAGACAATGGGATATTATTCAGTGCTAAAAAGTAGTAACAAATAAAGCTATAAAAAATCAAAAAAAAAAAAAAGGAGACACAGACAAAATGAAAAATTTTGTAGTCAAATGTATGCTGTGACCAGGTCAAGTATTACAAAGGACACAGGGCTATGTTTGTCAGACATAAAAACTTAAAAATGCAATAATTGGATTTTAGCAGCTGCCAAATGCCAAGGAATACCCTTCATCAGTTTTTGTGAACCCTTTATCTTTTACATTCATCCTCTTACTAATTGTTGACAATGATATACAAGTATGTCATATGTAAAATATGCATAAAATTAATAAGTGCAGTTGAAAGAATAAAAGTAAAATAAATGCCCAATGTATTCACCACCTAGATAAAGAGAGAATACTGGTTCCTTAGAAGCTCCTTTGGAGACTAATACTATTTTACTTCCCTCCTCGTCCCTGCTGGAGGTAGCCACTATGCTAATTTCCTGTTAGTTACTCTTTGGTTTTTCTCTATAGTTTTACTGTCTATGTGAGTATTTCCTTTATTATTATTAGATCTATTGGGGTAGCATTGGTGAGCACACAATGCACCACATAATGTCATGCATTGTAAAATTGTACACCTGGAACCTATGTAATTTTACTAACCTATGTGAGTGTTTCTAATAATCTGTTATTCAGTTTTGCCTGGCTTTGGCCTTTCTGTGAGAGAAATCATATGGTGTGTCCTCCTGTAAGATTTGCTTCTTAGCTTTATGTTTTGAGATCCACACATCATTGTAGACTTATGGCTATTTTTGTTTCACTTATATGGGTAGACCACAATGTTCCCCGTTTTTTGTCTGTAATAAAGAGTGCTTCATTTGAACATGCTCAGACACGCCACATATATTTTCAGTATTTTTCTCAAAGATATATACCTAGCATGGACTTGAGGACACATAAGATATCTGTTAAAATGTTTTACAAAGCCATTGTATCAATTTCTCCAATCACAAATGTATGAAAGATTTTGTTTTTTACAACCTCATCAAATCTTAAGGTTCTCAGAACTGAAGTGCTGGGTGCGAAGTTGCTTATTTAGTTTACATAAAATTAAGGCCCTCCATTGATTTCCAAGTTAATTTAAAATAAAATCCAAATTTTTTATTTGCTTTGTTGTTCTGGATTAGGTCTGCATTTCATATCTGCTCTCCTGCCACTCTCTCTCTGGCCTTGAACTCACTGCTCCCTTTGTTGGCTGTGCTAATCTGTGATTTTGTAAGGTTGGAGGCTTCCTCCTGGTTTCCTCATCAGTCATCTCTCCTCAGTGAGTCTGATTTTCCACCTAAAGTAAATCAGGCCCTCACCCTGAGTCTTTCATGATACCATGTTGTATTTTTTTTTTCAGATAAGTTATCATTTACTTTTTTATTCCTTTTTTTCTCATTTAGAAGGGAACCATAGAAGAACAAGGACTTTATTAATCTTACCAAGTCTGTACTACTCACCTCTTGAACATATATGTACTTAGTAGGCATTCAATAACTACTTGTTGAATGAAGGAAAGCTATTTTCAGAGTTTAGATAAAGAATGATGAGTTCCTAAATTAAGATAATAAACGTAGGAGATAGAGTGGAAGAGACATATATCTAAGATGCTTAATAGGTAGAATTAATGAGATAAAATCTGATTTGCATTGTGAAGATGTGAGCGATACTTCCTGGATAACATCTAACTACGTGCATGTAAAATGTTATTTTTTTTCATCCACATTTGTGTTGCCTTTTTCTTTTCCTACTGTCACTATTTTTAAAGTGACAGGAGTCATGAGTTTCCTAAAAGCCAGGTTACTGTTTAGTCCACTGGAACCTGCTGCTCTCACTATAAGCAGACTTTAGTCATGCTTAGAAAACTGTTTTGCATTGACTGTTCTTTTTAGCGGTGCATTCAAATGCAAAAGCCAGAAACACATTCCTTGGCTATAAACTTTAAAAAAATACATTCTTTTTCCATGAGCTCTTTCCTTTGCATAATTGTTGATTTTTATAGAATGGCTCTCATAGTATCAGTATTTGAAACACTGTTTATTATCGTTATTTTTTCATCACTGGAAAATCATTTCAGAGGTGCATGTATATAATGTTGAAGCTGGAGTTATCTCAGGGAGCACTGATTGCAAATCTCTAGGTTGCACATTTAAAAACCTGGAGAAAAATCTTGTGTGTTTAACTTTGAATGTTCATTTTTTCATTCTTCTATAACCACTCAACATATTGTCTACTTTCAGACAGAATTGTGACCATAATGCAATAAATTTAGAAACAAAAATGATTGCAAAACAAATCCAATTGGGAAATAATAAAAAGAAACAGAACAGAACAAAACACAACTGTCCTGTTTTACAAAGAAAATCAAGACTATAATTATTGTAGAAATTATAATTAGTGCCATATATATAAATGTATAAGATTTGCTTTCAGCAGTTTGCAAAGGGAATTATAGAGCCATAAATTAAATTTTAGAATGCAAGACATATTGAAAATAAATTCATTAAACATTTGGTTCATTATGGTAAGAAATCTTAAAAACAAACCCAAAGAAAGTGAACTGAAAGAACTAGTTAAAATAATAACAGGAAAGATGGTAAAGAAAAATATTTAAAATTTATTGGATCAATAACATCACAGCTTATGTTTTGGAAGGAATTATAATAGAAGAAACTTTGGCAAATCTGAATTAACTTAAGAGAGAAAAGGGAGACAAGGAAGAAGATGAAGAAGAGGGAAAAGACTAGGAGAAGGAGAAATGAGGAAAATGACATTAATAGGGGAAAAAAAGGCATTGAAAATGTACTAACTTGGGTAGGATGTCATGACATGCACAAATCTTTGGACCCTAAAATCTCCAGCGTTATGACAGGACTCTGAATCTTGGTATGATTGTCTCTTAGATTCTGGCACACGTTTGTCTTCCCAGGGTATCCAGACTATTTGCCCCTTCTTTGCTCAAGAGATTTGATCATTTGAGTGGACCTGCATGATATTCTGCAGAAGGCTGTGAGAGAGATCAGGAGAATTAATGTAGCTCTGGGATGAGACTTGTAAAGTGACCTGGATGGGACCAAAGTACATTTTATTCCCCTTTCTTAATTGAACAAATGCATTTTCAAGGTCAGTAGACCCTTGGCAATTGTCAGAGGCCATGTTGATCTCTTGTAAAAAAGACTATGTTGGAACTTGTTAGTATGTTTGGGGTGACCACTTAGAGAAATTTTCAGTAGTGGACTATTACCCACCGTGTTCCAACTCAAATTTTCAGAAACCATAGTGGTCAATTACACAATGATAGGACGGGACCACTAGCCTTGGAGGGTTCTTAGCTGCCATTCCAGAAGAGGTATGTATTGATTCTGATTTTCTAACTTTGTCTCAGAATGGTAAGATAGCAGTTCAAGGACATCTACTTACGTAATAATAACACCTCTTACTCCACAGTTCAGTGAATGAATCTTAGGGTTCTGCTAGCATTTAAGAATATATGCCTTTATTATGCGTGCAGGCATTGGGAAAATAGCCACAGGGTAACACATTGGACTCATTGTAAAAATGAAGTGGGCCAGTACTTTATTTATCATTTGGTGATTGCGCCCCCTCTTCAACATGGGAGTTATTGTGGTGCTTTGTAGCTCCTAGAGCAGGGTCAGCTCAGATACTATAGCAATATACAACTGTCCTTAAATGGACTATCTTGGTATTGCCATTTTCCCAATGTAGTTACTCTTTTAAATAACCATAGATTCTTAAGAAATAGATACCATATATTCTTGCTGTGGAGTTGTAAGTTAGTTCTTCAAGAGAAACTTTTAATTTTGCTTAAGAGACACATTTTAATTCATTGTCACATCTGAAACTGATTCACATCGGTAAACTGGGCAAGGGCTTGTGTCAGATTCTGCTCAGCTGAATTTCATTATGTAAATTGAGCATCAGTCTCATTGGGTGCCCAATTATCTTCCTTCACGTTCTAGTACCCATTACAACAGATTTCTACATGTCAGGCCTCCCTGTCTGTCATTTGGTCTTGTTGCTTATTGTAACTTTTTCCTCCTTGCCTTTGATGTTTATTTACTGCCAACTGGCCTCTGCTATTCTGGAATCTCTGTCATCAGCTAATATAACACTAGAGAATCCAGTTCCATACTGACATCTGCTGTTATCAAGCCTACTTTATGAATGATGATTACCATTCATAAGTGCCACTTTTTTCCTATATTTCTGTATTTCTTTCCACAGTGAGCATCTGAACTCAATTCTTCTGGAATGTCTGGAAAGCAGTAGAGAACACATCTCTAATTAGCCCAACCAAGGCCATTGTATTCTTGAGTGTTATTATTTCCACTAATTTCTATTTGTATTTGGTTGACTGTTGGGCAGTGGTGTGCTAGTAAATGTATCACAATTAGCTCTTTGAACAAATTATCCTAACTTGCCACATCTGCCAATATCTGTGGTGGGACCACCTCTTACACAGCCAATTTCTGGTTCCAACATGACATCACTGAGTGTGGAGTTGGGCAGAGATGTACAGTAGCACACCATTATGTGGCAGCTCCATCCTGCAGACACAGATAAGACATAAACCTCAAAATCTCGTAGACAATAGTAAAGCATAAAATGATTAAGAAGCAATGAGTTTTGAGTGTTTTCCCTTGTTTTCAATATGATTTATTTAACTGTAAGTTTATATAATTTAATTTTCAATAATGGTTGTGTTTAAGAACCAGGTTATAAAATTTAACAACCAGCACTTACACACGGGTACACATGACACCAGCACACCACTGCATCTGTGGACAACAGCCTCCCAGCACCTTGTCCTAGATCTGCCTGAAAGCTAAGCAGCTCCTTTAGTCAGGTAAAGGAATTGAGATGTGTGGGTATTTGCAGTCAGAAGGTAGAACTGGGCCTGGGAGAAGTAAGTGCCAAGGGTCTTTGGCTATTGAAAGCATCTGCTATGTTACTAGTTCTTAAGAATTCATGAAAAGTGTGCATGCGTAGGACTTACAACATGTATATACAACTGAGGAGGGAGTTCTCATTTATTGTATACCAATAACAAGTTAAATGGCCTTAATCTTCACTATACCTATGTGTAGGCTGAGTTATTTACCATTCAAAAGGCAAGGAACATCCTCAAGGTCTCAGCCCACTAACTTGCTGAACAAAGCTTTTAACCTGAGTTTGTCTGACCCTGAAGACTGAGCTATGTATTTCAGCTATTTGTAATACATACATACATAAAATTTGTTTATGTATTTGCATTGTTATATTAAGCCTGTTTTTTGAAAAATCCTGATTACCACGTAATAACTTGAGGATGAGAAATGTGTATCTTGCCTCAATTTCATGATGGGAAATCTTTATATCAGAAAATTTGCCCCAGATGGTAACTGACAATGCAATAAAAATTAATTTGGGCAGAACAGGTCTCTCCTTTCCATCTCAGCATCCTGCCTACCTATACAGTAAAAAGCAAAGATTTTCTAAAGGGAAACAGTCTTCATGAAATGTGTACTATACTTATGAGAAGCAGTGGTTTTGGCAAGAAATTATCTGAAGGAAAAGTTAAAATGAAACAAAATCCACTTATTCAATCAACATTGCTCTAAGTGGTTTCCAACCTTGGGATCGAAGAAACTCTGGAGCATTACTCTTTATACATCACTTTCATGTCAGAAAAATGTCTGATTAAGTAATAGGAAGAAATGATGATGAGAAACACCTTATAATTATGAGATTGGTTCTCAAGTAGAATAATTCAACCCAATCTCTTCATAATGATCTCTATTTCTCCTTTTCACAGTTAGTAAAAGTTTCTGTTGACTCTGGTTTTGCTTTGAGGTGACTAGAAATACAGAAAGGCAAGGATGCCAAAGGAAAAGGAAATATAAGAAATTAAGCCAGAATGTTACAGTTTAGCAAGCCTTGGCACATGTTTTCTATGAAGTGCCAGACAGTAAATATTTTATATTTTGCAGGCCATAAGGTCTCTTGGCCTAGTCCCAAATCAGCCATAAGCAATAGTAAATGAATGAGCATGGATGTATAGCACTGACTTTATTTACAAAAAAAGAAGCAAGTTGAATGTGACCTTCTGGACATAGTTTGCAGTCCCCTGATTTAGGCTAATAAAATATATTGTAAAGTTCCTGGTCATTCTGATTTTTAAAAATGAAACAAAGATACTAACAATAGTTTAATTTTTTTCTTTTTATTAAATATCTAAATAGTGCCCAGTATGTGTCCCACACTGCTCTGAGCTCTGTTGATGCAGTGGTGAGTGATAACAGTCACTCTTCCAATGAGCTGTTATTTGAGTGACTGTGCCTTCAGCAAATAAGTAAACAGAAATATAGAATGTCGTATGTGGTACTGCTTATTTTAAATAAAAGGCCAGGTAAGTAGACAGAATGAAAGAGTTTTTAAATTAGATAATTGGCCTGGAGATCACAATGATAAGGTGATATTTGAATATAAACCTGAGTTAAGTGAGGTGGAATGCCAAATAAACGAATGGAAGAAAAGCTTCCTGGAAAGAGGAAAGGCTTGGGACCGAGTCCTGAAGAGTGGGGATTGCTGACTGTCATGGTGTGATGAAAAGTGCACGATGTTAGAGCAGATGGAATGAAGGAGAGAGAAGGGAGACAGAATGAAAGGAAGGCAAGGCCTGTGTCTTATGGGCTCTGTAGTCCATGGTGAGGTTTGAATGTTATTCTGAGTGTGTCAAGAAACTAATGATGTTGAGCAAGAACGTGACATCATTTGAGGCACATTTTAGAAGGTTATTATGTGTGCCATGCAGACAAGGAGAGCATGAGAGACCCTTAGGAGGCGTGCAGCATTCCTAGGGAGAGAGAACACAGTCTTGGACTTTTGTGCTGTCAGTCAGCTGGTGAGAAATGGTCAGGTTATAAATGCCTTTTGAGCATAAACCTGGTGGGATTTGCTTTGCCCAGACCCCTGCATTCACATAATCACTAATATTCTTTGGTGAACCGAGGGTCTGCTGTGAACCTGTCTAATTGGACAGAATTTTCTTAACCAGGACCTTGATTTTTCTTCCAGTACCTTTCGTGACACCAGGTTGTATAACCGAAGTAATAAATATGATGAGATAAAAGAGCTGACAAGAAGAAAGAGATTAGAGGCATGTTCTAATGAGTGCCTCGTCATGAGAGAAGGACAAAGTGACTGCCACCAAGTCAACAAGAGGTTGTGGCTACCAAGGCTGTTTTTGCCATATACTGGAGATTCCCTGGTCTCCCCACAATGGAAGCAGAGGTGCTCACAGTGGAATTTGAGGGATCTTCTCCTGACCTTCTTGCTTAAGACTTGCAAAGACATCTAGGGAGAAATGCAGAGCAGCAGCTGTTCAGATATGGCTTTGTCAGAGAGAAAGGGCCTGCTGAATCTCAGGTGGGGTCAGCTCTCCACATCTGCACTTCCCAGTGCGGAGGCAATTGCTTTCACTGACACATCACACACCTCAGGGGATATCTGCCTATGACGCAGGGCCCTTCCAAGATGTGCTGGATTGCAGAATCCCAGAATTTATGAGATAGGAGTTTTCTTAAAGGTTATCTTACCTAGTAGACTGTAAAAATTTAGGGCAGTCAAAAATAGAAGGCACTTCCCTATCAACATGAAATTGGATAGTGGCAGAGCTGGGACTGAATTTGTAAAGATTTCTTCTGTAAGGAATTGGATACAACACTTCGGCAGTTTGTCATTTCTAATGATGACTAGAGCAACCTTTATTTCTCAGGTTTGTACAAGTAAATATAATCAAGCTTTATCCCTATGTTGTAATTGTTCTTTAAGCTAGAAGCTTTAGGTATGACTTACCCTGAATTTCAAAGGTATAGATGGAATAGTCAAGAACAGATCCAGAAGTTCAAGGTCCTCTATTCTTGGAAGAACTTGAAGTCCCCAGCAAATCTGACCCATTAACAAATTGCTGTTTGCACTTACTAATTTTTGTGAAGGACGGAAAGGAGAAGACAATGTGTTCGTATTAGGGATTATGGTTGTAATATTTCAGCCAGACAAATTTCTTGCTGTCACCATAAGAAATGAAAGCAATAATTATATTAGCATTGTTTCTCCAGATTATTTTCTGTATTTCCACATTAGCATCCAGCTCAAGGCACACATTCACTAGAAACTGCAGAGGATAGTTTTTGAGAACTCTATGTATAAAAATATTATCTTACAAAATGCCTTCTTTTGACAATTTTGTTTCATTATAATATGTCACATACATCACAAAATTGGACTTTCATGTATTATTTTTCCCTTTAAATTCTTTAGGTCATATTTGTAGACTCCCAGAAAAGTTTCTTTTTATCTTACTTTTGTATGCTTAAACAGGTTTTAACTTAAAATTTGTGCTCCTAGCTGTCTAGCATAGTGCTAGTTTTGACTGAGGGATTCTTCCCAATTTAAAAACATGCTTTATTGTTCTGTGTTTTTTTTTAATGAAATTATATATTTATATATAATGTAGAATTATAATATATATGAGTGTGTGTATATATAATTATAAAACCCAGTTTGGACAGAAAAGATATGTTCTTTTATTCCCTTGAAATACTTAGATTCAATTGAAAGGGAACAAAACATATCTTTTCTGTCAAAAACAGGTTTTTAAATACTCTTTTAAATGTAAGTTTTTATTTATAATTCAAGTGATCTCTTTATGTCAAAAAGTTGAGTATTATTGTTTCCATGGGGACCCATCTGCTCCCTGAATTGCAGCAAGATTCTTGTCTTGCTTCTCATTGGCACTAATACAACCGTAGCAACCACCATCACAGCTTATCACTCCCGACTTTAATGTGAGGAAAAAACAAAGGCCTATTGTATTCTCCCACCCTGCCCCGCCCCCATCCCTGCCATAATCTTGGTAAGAGAAGCATGGGCCAATGTAATAGTAGTTGAAATGGCGAGCAATAGATTCTTAATATAGTTTGTAGGCAGAACTGGATATTTGATAGGTTGGATGTAGGTCCTAAGATGAAAAGAATAGTCAAGAGTGACTCCAATATTTTTATTGTTAGACTTATTGGGGTGACATTGATTAACAAGAATGACATAGGTGACAGGTGTACAATTCTACAGTGCATCATCGATGTGTTGCATGATACGTTCACCTCCCAGTATCAGTTCTCTTTCCATCACCATCCAATTTTTTTTTTGAGTTTAAATGCATTTTATTTTTAGACAACCTACATGATATGTTTTTCTTAAAAACAATGCCTCCACTCCAA
>PVJL010016909.1:0-19683 GCA_004026885.1 Lyroderma lyra | reverse complement strand
TTCTTGAAATTGAAGTGAAGGACAAAACCTTGTAATAGTAGACGGGTACCCTTTAACACAAGCAGTGTTAAGAAACCCAATAGAAACAACGCCTTTAACAAGAAAGCATCGCACCATTCCGATAACCACGTGACTGTGAGATATCTCAGTAGTTTGGCAATGCTCAATGTAAAAAAGATAAGCGTACCACTACAACCAAATTTAACCCTGTTTGTATAAATAGTTAATTGTATCTGAAACTTCTGAACCTTAATAACCACTTAAAACAATGTTTCTCTATCTGATATCACCATTCGTTATATTTTCAGAGTAGCTGCAGTATTCCACATTACTTTTATCAAGAATTTGGTGTCCCATGAGGAATACTATTTAGGTCAGAAGCTCTGGCAATGATGAGGTGACATTAAATTCCTCTAGGAAAATGGGACAGTCTGTCCCATCACTGGATTTCATGGGCCACTGGCTTCTCATGGCTTTACTTCATTAATCCATACAATGGAAATGAATTAGAGAATATTCAGTAGAACTTCCAACTCCAACACTCAAGGAAAGAAGGACAGAGCTAATAGATTCACCCCAAATGTCAACGATAAACATCTGGAAGCCTGTGTTGAGAGCAAGGCTTAAGGCATCATCTCAGGACTCAGCATGGAATAGGATGGGATTCAAACCACGAAATTGAGCACCATGCAGCAGCAATGGACCGAGAGTTGGAACTAGTCTTTGAGGCAGGGGCTTGCATCACCTAATCTTCTCCTGAGGTGCTGAACTAGTATAATGATAGGTGTTTATTCACGTAGTCTGACAATCCAGTGTAAGCTTTTAGAAAAAGTTCTGTGTGACTAAAGATCCTGTTACCACTTCTGAAATCAAACATTGCCCTTCATGCACACTCTCAGTAAGAAGACTTGTAATTACTGATAACTATTTACTAAAGCATCCTCTATTCACAAAAACAAGAAACTACTCTTCAAATATACTTCTTTCCATTTTAATTTCTCTGTTATACGTTGTCATCTTCTCATGATTTCTGGCTCCAAAAGCCCACCTGTGTAAAAGTATTATTACTCCTCCATCTTTACAATGTCACAACCTGGAACATGAGTAACATAACAAAATAAACACAATAATGAAATATTTATGAGTTTGAAGATACCGCTAAGAAAACATGGACTCCTGCGATGCACCTGTAATTGGTATGATTTACAAACCTAGCAATCAATTTCTAAGTACTCTCAGGTGAGGTATATATGTACAATGTGAAGGAGAAAGCAAGTGAGATGAACACAAAGATTATTATTCTATATGCAGATGATTCAGAAATGGGCCAGCCCTAATTATCTAATAAGAGAGACCAAATCATTTCAATGGGAATGCTCTTGGGGAAGAATTACCGCATTTTAGCGACACCCATGAAATTTTAGATGGTAGGTTATGGTTTCTGTGTTGTCACAGTGAACATGATTTAAAATGTAAAAGCCTGGTGTTGTAGCACACACACAGACACACACACACACAGACACACACACACAGACACACACACACACACACTCACACAGACACGCACGCACAGACACACACACACACACAGACACACTCACACAGACACGCGCGCGCACACACACACACACAGACACACACACATACACACATGCACACACACACACACACACACACACACACACCTGTGAAGGGACTGTGTCAGTGGCAGGTTATTCCTGTGCTCAGTCCCCAAACCCCACTCCTCCAGATCTCCCTCCCCCACCACAGCACACGGAAGCTTTGAAGAACCTTCAAGACCACTAAGTGTGTCCCCCTACCTTCCCTTCAGCAGGGTTACTCTCCACGCAGTGTGTTGGTTTTAGACGATGCCTCTTGCCCTCTCGGGTATCCCCAGCAAGAGGCACACCGGTGACTCCTGCCACACTGAAGGAAAAGGAAATGAAAACACATTTTATACTGCTCTGAGTTATAATTGTCAACTATCTACCTAAAAATTAGGGAACTGCTCACAAGTAAGAAAATAAATGAACCGCTGTGTGTAACTGCAGAAGCAGATGGATTTTACTGTTGTACAAAGTATCTATTTATCAACATTCTTAATTTTCGAAAAGGCTTCTGTGAATCAAGCGCAGGCCTTACAAATTAAATATATGGTTTGCCTATAAAAAGATCACATTACCTTTCCTGTTTCTTCTGTCTTCTTGGTTTAACAGATTTATCACGTTCAGTCTAGGAAAACCAAAACACCATACTTTAATGCCTGCTTAATGGACATGGGAATGCCAAATCACCAAAAAGTAGCCCGTGAACATCTACTCCACACACAGCCTTATGTAAGAAGGCTGACACAGGAGGAATCAATGTCCAATAAAAACCTCTAACTTATTAAACGTATTCTCTAACAATTATCAGCAAAATTAATCTGTGTAATTTCTGACTTAATAATTAATGAGAAAATATTCCTCACACTTACCTTTGCATTCCTAAATGCTACAGAGCTCTTACCTCTCTCAACTTCTTCGGCAAATCACTAGCCTCCCTTTCACCAGGAGGCCTAAGAGATTACAGAGTATGAGATTGGATGGCAAACGTTGAAAGATAGGATGTTTTTCACCAATGTGCAGAAATACATCTCATTTTAAAATTCAAATAAAAACTCGCATCATGCAGGAGCCGAGAACCCATAGATGAAAGTCTTCAGCGTATTGTTTATGTTAAAATGTTCACAAAATTAATGTTTTTCACTAAATTCAAAGTTGAGAAAACTCCTGCATTTTATTGTGATTTTCAAAGGTTTCCGCTAGGGGGCGCCACATCTCCTCTAAACACCGCTCTGATTGCCCAGCTGTGAACTAGTCCCACCATGAGATGGTGCCTGCAGGCGCTTAGTTTTCATCTACCTAGAAAGTAAACCTTGTATTCCCTGTTGAAACTGAGAACTCTAAAGCACATATTTTGGAAGATAAAAATAGTTACAAAAAAGAATGGATGTCCAAAGTATAATTGGATGAATGTGTTATCAGCAACTTATCTGTAGATGGTGTCAGTTCTCAAACACTCAACCTTTTTTTAAATGCTATTATGGAGAATCAAATTCTCAGTCTGAGAAATGACTTTGGCAATCAGAGAAAATGGTCAGAGAGCATGTACCACTCTGAAAATATACCACCTACTCTTAGGTTAAACAAACAAACAAACAAAAGAGATAAGTCATTGAATAGTCTGGTATTACCTTGATCAGTTTATTTGTGATATTAAATTCAAAGAATATGAAATTAATGAGAAGTGTATTTAAATAGTAGTTATTCTGGGTATTATATAGTACTTAATGACAGTAAATTTCAACACAGCTAAACAAAGAGTATAGACTCGACTGCTATAGAAATTAAAAATTTTAAACCAACTTGATCAAATTTTAATTAAAACATTTTAAATACAAAGGCTTTTTCTGCTTAGGTGAAAATTTAACTTTCTTAAAATTGGAGTTAAGAACAAAACCTTGTAACAACAGACGGGTTAAGAAACCCAATGGAAACAATTCTTTAACAGGAATGCATCAGAACATTCCCATAACCAAGTTACTATGAGAAATCTAAGTGGTTTGGCAATGCTCAATATAAAAAAATAAGAGTATCATCTTTTAACCCGGTTTCTATAAATAGCTGATAATGTCTGAAACTTTTGAACCTTAATAACCACTTGAAACAATGTTTCTCTATCAGACACCAAACAATCATGACATTTCAGAGTAGCTGCAATATTCCACATTGGTTTTATCAAGAATTTGGTGCCCCGTGAGGACTGGTGTTCAGGCCAAAGGCTTCGGCAATGATGAGGTGACATTAAATTCCTCTAGGAAAATGGAGGCAGTCTGTCCCATCACAGGATTCCATGGGCCACTGGCCTGTCACAGCCTTACTTTATTAATCCATAAAATGGATATGAATTGGAGAATCTTTAGTAGAACTTCCAAATCCAACACTCCAGGTAAGAAGGACAGAGCAAATAGATTCTCCCCAAATGTGAATGATACTCATACAGAAGCCTATTTTGAGAGTTAAGGTATCTCAGGACGCAGCATTGATTTAGACATGATTCAACCCAGAAAATTGAGTCCAAAGGAGCAGCAATGAACAGTGACTTGGGAACTAGCCTTTGAAGAATAGGCTTTCATCATCTTCTCTTCTGCAAAGATGCTGAAACTTTATAGTGGTAAACATGTTTTCAAGTAGAATGATCACCAGTTTAGGCTTTAGAGAAAGCTCCTTGCGTGACTAAATATCCAGTTACCAATTCCCAAATCAAATATTGCCTGTGATGAATACACTCTGTAAGAAGACTCCTAATTATGGATAACTATTTACAAAAGCATCCTCTATTCAGGAAAACAAGAAACTACAGAAAATCTTCAAATACACATTTTCTCTATTCATTTCCTCTGTCTGTCACATATTGTCATCTTCACATGATTTCTGGCTCCAAAAGTCCACCTGTGTAAAAGTATTATTACTCCTCCATCTTTACAATGTCAAAGCCTGAAACATGAGTAACATAACAAAATAGACACAATAATAAAATATTTATGAGTTTCAAGAAAGTCTTAAGAAAACACAGAGACTCCTACCATGTACCTTTAATTCATATGATTCACAAACCCAGCAATTTCCAATTGTTCTCACCTAATGTATTAACGTACAATAGGAATGAAAAAGCAAGTGAGGTGTGTACAAAGAATATTAATCTATATGTATATGGTTCAGAAATGGGCCAACATTAATTATCTAATAATAACCTGAGGGTCAAATCATTTCAATGGCAATTTTCTTGGGGAAGAATTAGGCCCTTTAGTGATACCCATGGAATTTTAGATTCTAGGATTTTAGATTCTAGACTAGGGTTTCTGTGCTGTCACAATGAACGTGATTTAAAATGTAAAAACCTGGTGTGTAACACACACACACACACACACACACACACACACACACACACCCCTGTTAAGGGACTATTTCAGTGGCAGGTTATTCTTGCACTTGGTCTCCAAACCCCACTCCTCCCGATCTCCCTTCCCCACCACAGCACACAGAAGCTTTAAAAAAACTTCAAGACCATTAAGTGTGTCCCCCTACCTTCCCTTCAGGAGGGTCACTCTCCACGCAGTCTCTTGGTTTTAGACGATGCCTCTTGCCCTCTTGGGTCTCCTTTGCAGAAGGAAAATCATAGGCTCCAGTCACACTGAAAGAAAAGGAAATGAAAACTCATTACATGTTACTCTGACTTATAATTTGCTAACTAAATACCTAAAAATTTGAGAACTGCTAATAAAGAAATAAGGGTACAGCAGTATGAGATTTTAGAAGCAGAAAGATATTTTTGAACATTCTTAATCTTCAATGAGGCTTATGTCAATCAAATACAGGTCTTACAAATTCAATATATAGTTTACCTGTAAAGATGACATGACCTTTCTTGTTTTCTCTCCTGTCGTGGTTTTATAGTTGTTTGCTTTTCAGACTAGAACAATGGAGAAACCGAATCTTACTGCTTATAATGAACATGGGAATGCCCAATAAATGAAAAATACCTAATGCACATCTCTTAACTATATAGCATTGTGCCTAGTAACACTGACACCAGAAGCAACAATGTCAAGCAAAGACATCTTCTTTTTAAACATGTTTTCTAATGACTATTAACTAAATTCAATTTCTGTAATTGCTGATTATATATATATGTGTGTGTGTGTGTGTGTGTATATATATGTGTGTGTATATATGTGTGTGTGTATATATATATGTATATATATAAAACAAAATTCTTCAGACTTCACTCTTACCTGTTGTACTTCAGACCTGAAATCTCTTGTCTCACTCCTATCAAGAGGCTGAAAAAACAAAGTGCTCTTAGAATAGATGGCAAACTTTGAAAGATATGATTTCCATCACCAATATATAAAAATACACCTTATTTAAAAAGCTTAAATATCAACTTACAGTATTCAGGGGCTGAGAAACATCAGATGAAATTCTTATTGCCTGCTATTAATGTGGAAATGATAGAAAAATTAAAATGTTTTCCTAAATCAAATTTGGGAACAATCCGGCCTTTTATTGAGATTTGAAAAATTTACCGAAGGAGACCTTGACATCTTCTCTAAATGCTGCAATAATATGCGCCGAGCTGCATAACTAGTCACACCAAGGCATTGCCCATTGAGTTGCTTCGATGTCCTCTGATGGGTGACTGGGGACTAGAAAGTAAACCTTGTATTAGCTGTTGGAACTGTGAACTCCACAGCACATATTTCAGACAATGAACATATTTAGCAAATAGAAGAGATGTCTCAAGTGAAATGGTATTAATGTGTCACCAGCAACTTAATTCTCAACAAACTCATCGATTATATACTCAAAAAGTTTTCTTTATGCCTTTATTGCAAAGCGAATTCTTGGCTTGAGAAATCACATTTAAGATCAGAAAATGATGATAAGACAGCATGCACTACTCTAAAGATCTGCCAGCTTTGTTAAATGAGAAAAAGGAGATAACTGGTAGAATATTCTAGCATTACCTTGATCAGTTTATCTCTGGTATCTGAGACAAAGAACACTAAATTAATGAGAAATGTATGAAAATAGTAGTTATTCCAGATATTAAATTTATTTACTGATAATAAATTCCAACGTTACTGAACAAAGAGAGTGTAGACAACATTGCAATGGGAAATAAAAAGTTTAAGTCAACTTGTTCCAAGTCTTAATGGAAAAAAAAGTTTAAATACACAGGCTCATTCTTAATATGTGACTTTTTAACTTTCTTAAAATTAGAGTTAAGGACACAACCTTGTAATAATACACAGTGTCCTTTAATATGTTATGTAAGCAATATTGACAAATCCAATAGTAAGACTTTCTTTAACAGGAATGCATCACAACATTCAATAGCCAAGTGACTACCACGATCAAAGTAGTTAGACAATGCTTAACATAAAAAAAGAGAGTAGCATAACAATCATATTAGAACCTGGTTTCTATAAATAGCTCATAGTATCTGAAAAATTTGAACAATAACCACTTTGAATAATGTTTGTCCATTGATACCAAACATTCATTGTATTTTTAGAATAGCTGCAATATTCCACATTAGTTTTATCTAGAATTTGGTGTTCATTAAGGACTGCTATTCAGGCCAGAGTCTTTGACAATAATGAGGTGACATTGAACTCCTCCATGAAAATAGGACAATATGTCTCATCACTGGATTCTGCAGCCACTGGCCTCTCATGACCTCACTTTACTAATCCATAGAATGAACATGAATTAGAGAATCTTTAATAGAGCTTTTAACTCTGTAAATCTAGGAAAAAAGAAAGTGCAAATGGATTCACCCCAAATATCAGTGATAAACATCTGGAAGCCTGTGTTGAGAATAATTCTATGGCATCTCAGGACTCAGCCTTGAAAAGCATAGGATTCCATCTATGAAGCAGATGAGGAACTAGCAGCAATGGACTGTGACCTGGGGGTAGTCTGTGAATCATGGGCTTCTATCATCTTATCTTCTACTAAAATGTTGAACTATTAAAACCATAAACATTTTATTAAATTGTATTATAATGTAGTTTAAGCTTTAAAAATAATTTTCTGTGTAACTATAAGATCCAGTTAACTCTCTCTGAAATAAAATATTCCCCTTCATGAACATTCTTAGTAATAAGACTCATCATTACTGATAACTATTTATGAAAGCATCCTCTACTTTTTGAAACAAGAAATTGCTCTAAAGACAAATCTTCAAATATAGTTTTTCTTTATGCAGTTTCTATGTGTGTCATAGGTTGTTATTTTTACACAATTTCTGTCTTCAAAAGCCTAGATGTATAATGTCATTAAAATGTCAAAATCTTTTCCAATGGTCCCAGCACCATTTATGGAAGAGGTTTTCTTTTCTCCATTGTATCAAAAATTATTTGTCCATATATCTGTGGATTTATTTCTGGGTTTCAATTCTGTTGCATTGTTCAGTGTCTGTTTTTTTGCCAGTACAAAACTGTTTTAATTATTGACACTTTGTAGTATAAATTGAAATTGAGGTGTGTGCTACCTGCAGCCTTATTTTTTTATGCAGCTTTGCTTTGGCTATTTAAGGTCTTTTGTGGTTCCACATGAATCTGATTTTTAAAAATCTATTTTGTGATAGTGCATTTGTGGAATTTTGATGGGAATTGCACTAAATCTGTATAATGCTTTGGGTAATATGGCCATTTTAACAATGTATTAAATTAATTCCTAATGAATTAAAGACCTCCACATAACACCCAAAACAATGAATTGTATAGAAGAAAACATTGGTACTAACTTACAGACCTTGGGTTCAGGGAGGACTTCATGAACCTGACCTCAAAGTAAAAGCAAAAATAAATGAATGGGACTGTATCAAACTAAAAAGCTTCTGCACAGTCAAAGAAACCATAACAAAGCAAAGAGACACCCAACTGAATGGGAGAAAATATTTGCAAACAACACATTTGACAAGGAACCAATATCTAAAATATATACAGAACTAGTATTACTCAACAACAAAAAACAAACAACCCAATTAAAAAGTGGGCAGAAGACCTGAACAGACACTTCTCCCATGAGGAAATACAAATGGCCAGCAGACATATGAAAAAATGCTCATCCTCATTAGCTATCAGGGAAATGCAAATCAAAACCACAATGAGATCCCACCTCACACCTGTGAGAATGGCTGTTATCAATAAGACAAGGAATAACATGTGCTGGAGAGGATGTGGAGAAAAAGGGACTCTGGTACACTGCTGGTGGGAGTGCAAACTGGTACAACCGTTATGGAGGACAGTGTGGAGGGTCCTCAGAAAACTGGGAATGGAGTTACCATATGACCCAGCAATCCCTCTTTTGGGTATCTACCCCCCAAAATTGAAAACTTCAGTCCACTAAGACTTATGTACCCCAATGTTCATTGCAGCGCTGTTCAAAGTGGCCAAAACATGGAAACAACCAAAGTGTCCTGCGACAGATGACTGGACAAAGAAGCTGTGGTGCATATACACAATGGAATATTACTCAGCTGTAAGAAAAGATGAAATAGGGCCATTTACAACAAAATGGATGGACCTTCAGATCATTGTGCTAAGCGAAATAAGCCAGACAGAAAAAAATTAAGAACCGTTATGACTTCACTCATATGTGGAACAGAAATTTGAAAACAACAAAGAAACAAAAACTCATGGACACAATCAATACTTTAGTGATTACCTGAGGGTAAGGGGAGAGGGGAGGGAGAGGAGGGAGAGGGGGTCAAATACACGGTGATGGAAAGAGAACTGACCCAGGGTGGTGAACACATGAAGCAACACATAGACAACGCACTGTAGAACTGTACACCTGGGACCTGTGTAATTTTTGCTAACCAATGTCACCTCACTAAATTCAACAATAAAATAAATAACAGCATCTCAAAAGGAGTCAAAATCTGGAATATAAGCAGCATAGCAACATACTCCTATATACAATAACAAAGTTTTTATGAGCCCCAAGAAATTCTTAGTTCAAAGCATAGACTCCTGAAATGTACCTGAAATTGGTATTATTTACAAACCTAGCAATTAATTTACAACTTTTCTCAGCTCATGTGTGAGGTCGGGCAATTAAGTTCACAAACTCATCCTAGAGAAGGTGCTACACACCTCATTGCTGATTATCACTACTGTCACCTTCTAAGTACTCCCCTTGGGAAGCTATGCACTGATGCCAGCACATGATCTACCCTGCAAAACAATTTTGGAACTCTTTCTGGAATGGCCATCACAGCTGTTGTCATCCCTAAAAGCTGACAATTACATTCTCAATCGTGCCCCCATGAGCTTACAGCACTGTACAAACAACTCGGTAGGTTATGACACAGCTCTGATGGCCCTTCCAGAAAAAGAGTTCCAAAATGGCATTGAAGGGTGGACTAGGTGCTGAGGTCAGTGCATAGCTTCAAAAGTTGAGCACTTCACAATGACCGTAGTGATATTCAGCAATTAAGTATGTAGCACTTTTTCCAGGATGAGTTTGTGAACTTAATTGTTCAACCTCACACACACACACACACACACACACACACACACACACTCCAACATGGTTTACATAGTGTATTTCAATTCAGACTTCATGACTTAGGCTTGTAAGCAACAAAATGTGAACTATATTCATAACTGCTTTACAGATCTCAGCTTTTACAGGATGAATTTCAAATGTAAAAATACAGAAACTAAAATTAATTTTGAACATTTCCCCCCCAAATTACTACCTACTTTACTTCAGTTGCAAAGAAGATATTTTACAATAGCTATAAAAATATTTTAATTGTTAAAAATGTGAACAAATCTCTCTCCAATTTCAAATTCTTCTACTGCAATTTTAAACCAAACCAAGTGTCTTATAATTTAAATCTAATTACTAAAGTACTGTTAAGAATTCCAAAGCTTAGAATCAACTGCCTTTATTTTCTAGGAACACAGGTGATTGTCAATGGTCTGTTGCTACAGTGAAATACAGTAAAATCCCTGTTAGTTTAAGAGGACTAGAAAGCCAAGAGCTTCTCCTCTGTGCAGACTGTCATACTGAGAACACGGTCCTATCACTCAGCGACAGCACTGCTTCCAGGGCAAAGCCTCTGTGTGGTTACTAGCTTTCCCTGAAGTCCTCATCACAAGTGTGATCTACAACTCAATGAGACAGTGTGTTTTACAGACTGTTCTAATTATACCCATGAAACATAAACAACTATATTGGGTTTTGGCCCTTATACTTCCTAACACTCATTAATAAAATTTAATTGGCACTACTCCCAACAATTTATAAATTTTTATTTATAGGAACAACTATTATGGCACAATTTTAAAAATTTACTTCTTTTTAAGCAAACTGGTGTAAAATAGGAGCATGAAAAAAGCAGCTAATGTCATATATTAATCCTACCACACAGTTAATAATGAATTGATTCCCTCTTGCCTGATTAACAAATGTCTAGCTCGTTCTAAGAACTGAGTAGCAACACCATTCCAAGAAAGAACTTAAAATTGAGTTCTTTCTCAGTACTAGACATTTGGTAGAAATAATTATAATTTTCAATATCTCAAATATGGTCCCCACATAAATTCAGAGAGTTATGATAATTTTAATCAATTGCCTCACCAGGAACTGGGTGTTCTCATAAACCTTCCAAAAGTAAAGATCTGGAAATCTGATTCCCCAGAAGGACACTTAACCAGCCACAAATGTACTAACAAAATATATACATTTTTAACCCTGGCTACTGAGCATTTTATTTTTGACACAGTAACCTCCAAAGCTAATTTTAACAAAACAGAATACACTAAAAAGCGTTATCAAGATTCATCTATGCTATGTTTTTATTAGCTCTGCTTTTTTGGAAGAGTACTTGGGGCTGACTGACAGAAGATATTCCAATTGGAATTTCTATCACACCCAACAGATTGACATATAGTTGTTAAAGAGGAAAGTGTACCAAGAATGTTCAATAAGCACTTTGGTTCACTGAACTTCTAACTACTATACACTCCACGTTCTGTTCACTCCTACCTGTATTTATCTTAGTTACTTACAAAGACAGCCAAGATGCTGGAGATGGAAATGTCAAATAATCCAAAATGCCAAATGAGCACCTACTACATATACGGCATATGCCACGTGTGGCCCTCACAAGAGGCAACAATATCAAGTAAAAAAAATACCATTTTTACAAGTGTTCCCTAAGGGCTAGCAACTAAATTCAATTTGTGTGTTTGCTGTTAAAAATAAATAACACAAAATTCTTCACAGTTTATAAAAACAACGCTACCGAATCTTACCATTTTATTTTCAGCCCACAAATCCGTAGTCTCACTCTGATGAAAAGGCTGAAAAAAATAAAATACTATTAGAATAGATGGAAAAGTTTGAAAAATATGATTTTCAATACCAACATAAAAAAGTTTATCATGTATAAAGTTTAAAAATCAACATATAGAATTCAGAAGAGAAGAAACAATAAAATTCTTTTTGCATGTTGTTAATGTTGAAATAATAATGAAATTAAGATTTTTTTTTGAACAATCTCAACTTTGGGAACACTCCTGCATTTAACTGTGATTTTAAGAATTTACCAAGAGAGGGCTTGATGACTTGTTTAAAAACTGTTGTAATATGCGTCGAGCTGCGTAGCTAGTCACACCGTAGGATGGTGCATGCAGTTGCTTAGCTGTCATCTGTTGTACAACTGGTGCCTAGAAATTAAACCTTGTATTATTTGTTGTAACTGTGAACTGTATATCACGTATTTCAGACAATGAAAATATTTACAAAATAAAATGAGTGTCCAAAGTGAAAGAGGATCAATGTGTTATCAGCAACCTAATTCTCAATGGATTCAGTAATCATATACTTGACCTTTTTTCTTAGGCTTTTATTGAAAATCCAATTCCCAGCTTAAAAATGAATCTACAATCAGAATAGAATGGTAAGATATCATGTACTACTATAAAGATCTGCCACCTATATTAAATGGGAAAAATGAGATAACTGGTAGAATATTCTAGCATTACCTTAATCAGTTTATTTTCAGTATTTGAGTCAAAGAACCCAATATTAATGAAAAATCTGTTAAAAATTTAGTTATTGTTGGTATTAAGTAGTATTTAATAATAATACATTTAAAAATGAATGAGCAAAAAGACTGTAGACTCTTGTACAATGGAAATTAAAAATTTTTAAGCAAACTTGTTTCTCAAATATTAATGGAAGAAAAAATTTAAACATGGCTTTTTCTTAATAGGTGACTTTTTAACTTTCTTAAAATTGGAGTTAAGGACAACTTTGTAGGAACAGACAGGTACCTTTTCACACACACACAACGTGCACATACACAATAAAAACACTTTATTAACAAGAATGCATCACATTTCAATAGGCAAGTGACTACTATGAATCAAAGTAGTTTGGCAATGCTCAATAATAAAAAGATAGTGTATCATAACGATCAAATTACAACCCAGTTTCTATAAATAGCTGAAAAGTATCTGAAAAATTTGAAAAATAACCACTGTATATAATGTTTCTCTATCTGAAACCAAACATTCATTATATTTTCAGAGTAGCTGCAATATTCTACATTAGTTTTATCTAGAATTTGGTGCCCATTAAGGATTCCTGTTCAGGCTAAAGAATTTGGCATGACATTAAACTCCCCCATGAAAATAGGACAGTCTGTCCTGTCACCACATGCTATAGGCAAAACCCTCTCATGTCCTTACTTTACTAATCGTTAGAATGAAAATGATAAGAGAATCTTTAGTAGACTTTCCAACTCTAACGCTCAAGGAAAGAAGGACAGAGCCAATAGATTCATCCCAAATGTCAACACTAAACATCTGGAAGCCTGTGTAATGCTTATGGTATCTCAGGACGGAGCAGTGAATAGGACGGGATTCAACCCACAAAATCGAGCACCACGTAGCAACAATGGACTGTGGTTTGGAACTAGCCTTTGAAGGAGGGGCTTGCACGACCTTATCTTCTACTGAGGTGCTGAACTACTATAGTGATAAACGATTATTCAAGAAGTATGATCATCCAGTGTAAGCTTTAGGAAAAGCTCTGTGTGATTTAAGATCCAGTTACTACTTCTGAAATTAAGTATTGTCCTTCATGAACGCTCTCAGGAAGAAGACTCATGATTACTGATAACTATTTACAAAAGCATCCTCTATTCAGGGAAACAAGAAACTACTCTAAAGACAAATCTTCAAGTATACATTTTCTCTGTCTGTCATACATTGTCATCTTTACATGATTTTGGGCTCCAAAGGCCCACCTGTGTAAAAGTATTACTGCTCCATCTTCACAATGTCAAAACCTGGAACATGAGCAGCGTAACAAAATAGACACAATAATAAAATATTTATGGGTTTCAAGAAACTCTTAAGAAAACACAAAGACTCAGGCAATGGCCCTGTAATTGCTATGATCTACAAACCTAGCAAGCAATTTCCAATTGCTCTCAGCTAAAGCGTATGTGTACAATAGGAAGGAAAAGGCAACTGACATGTGTACAAAGAACATTAATCTATATGTAGATGATTCAGAAATGGGCCGACACTAATTATCTAATAATGTTCTGAGGATCAAATCATTCCAAAGGCAGTTCTCTTGGGGAAGAATTACGGATTTTTAGTGATATCCATAAAATTAAATCCCAGATTAGGTTTCTATGTTGTGACAGTGAACGTGTTTTATAATGTAAAAGCTTACTTGTGTTACACACACGCGCACACACACACACACACACACACCCCTTTGAAGAGACCATTTCAGTGGCAGGTTGTTCTTATTCTCCGTCTCTTCAAACCCCACTGCTCCTGATCTCCCTTCCCCCCACAGCACACGGAAGCTGTGAAGAAGCTTCAGCACTATGAAGTGTATCTCCCTACCTTCCTTTCTGGGCAGTTGCTCTCCCCACAGTCTGTTGCTTTTAGAGGATGCCTTTTGCCCTCTTGTGTCTTTGCAGCAGAAGGCCAACCATTGATTCCAGTCACACTGAAAGAAAAGGAAATGAAAACACATTACATATCACTCTGATTTATATGCTGTTAACTACCTAAATACTAGAGAACTGCTAGTAAGTAAGAAAATAATGGTACAGCAGTATGAGATTTTGAAACAGACAGATTTTCTTTCTGTAGAAAGTGTCTAATTTTGAACATTCTTCATCTTCGACAAGGCTTACATGCATCAAATACGGGCCTTACAAATTCAATATATGGTTTACCTATGAAGATGATATGAACTTTCTTGTTTTCTCTCTTGTCGTGGTTTTATGGTTATTTGCTTTTCAGACTAGAAAAATGGAGAAACCATATTTTACTGCTTATAATGAACATGGGAATGCCCAATAAATGAAAAATGCCAAATGCACATCTCTTAACTATATAGCATTGTGCCTAGTAAGAATGACACCAGAAGCAACAATGTCAAACAAAGACATCTTATTTTTAAACATGTTTTCTAATGACTATTAACTAAATTCAATTTGTGTAATTGCTGATTATATATATATATATATATCTCACAAAATTCTTCAGACTTCACATACAGAAATGCTATAGAAGTCTTACCTGTTGTATTTTGGACCTGAAATCTCTTGTCTCATTCCTATCAAGTATCTTAGAATAGATGGCAAATTTTGAAAGATATGATTTCCATCACCAATATATAAAAATACATCTTATTTAAAAAGCTTAAATATCAACTTACAGTATTCAGGGGCTCAGAAACAGCAGATGAAATTCTTATTGCATGCTGTTAATGAGAAAATGATAGAAAAATTAAAATGTTTTCCTAAATCAAATTTGAGAACAATCCAGCCTTTTATTGAGATTTGAAAAATTTACCGAAGGAGACCTTGACATCTTCTCTAAATTATGCGATAACATGCGCCGAGCTCCATAACTAGTCACACCAAGGCATTGCCCATTGAGTTGCTTCGATGTCCTCTGATGGGTGACTGGGGACTAGAAAGTAAACCTTGTATTAGCTGTTGGAACTGTGAACTCCACAGCACATATTTCAGACAATGAACATATTTAGCAAATAGAAGAGATGTCTCAAGTGAAATAGTATTAATGTGTCACCAGCAACTTAATTCTCAACAAACTCATTGATTATATACTCAAAACTTTTTCTTTATGCCTTTATTGCAAAGCGAATTCTTGGCTTGAGAAATCACATTTAAGATCAGAAAATGATGATAAGACAGCATGCACTACTCTAAAGATCTGCCAGCTTTGTTAAATGAGAAAAAGGAGATAACTGGTAGAATATTCTAGCATTACCTTGATCAGTTTATCTCTGGTATCTGAGACAAAGAACACTAAATTAATGAGAAATGTATGAAAAATAGTAGTTATTCCAGGTATTAAATTTATTTACTGATAGTAAATTCCAACATTATTGAACAAAGAGAGTGTAGACAACATTGCAATGGGAAATAAAAAGTTTAAGTCAACTTGTTCAAAGTCTTAATGGAAAAAAAAGTTTAAATACACAGGCTCATTCTTAATATGTGACTTTTTAACTTTCTTAAAATTAGAGTTAAGGACACAACCTTGTAATAACACACAAATACTCTTTAATATGCAAGCAATATTTACAAATCCAATAGTAAGACTTCCTTAAACAAGAATGCATCACAACATTCAATACCCAAGTGACTACTGTGATCAAAGTAGACAATGCTTAATATAAAAAAAAGAGTAGCATAACAATTATATTATAACCTAGTTTCTATAAATAGCTTGATGATAGTATCTGAAAAATTTGAACCATAAATATCACTTAAAATAATGTTTCTCTATCTGATACCAAACATTTATTATATTTTCAGAGTAATTGCAATATTCTACATTAGTTTTATCAAGAATTTGGTGCCCATTAAGGACTGCTATTTAAGACCAGAAGCGTTGGTAACGATGAGGTGACATTAAAATCCTCCAAGAAAATAGGACATCTCTCTTGTCATATGGATTCTACTGGCCACTGACCTCTCACAGTCATACTTTATTAATCCATAAAATGGAAATGAATTAGAGAATCTTTAATAGAACTTCCAACTCTAATGATCTAGGAAAGAAAGAAAGAGCAAATAGATTCGCTCCAAATGTCAATGGTTATCATCTGGAAGCCTATCTTGAGATATTGTTATGGTATATCTGTAGTCAGCTATGGCAAGTATAGGATTCTGTGTAGGAAATAGAGGAGGAAGTAGCAAGAATGGACTATGACTTGGGCAGAGCCTACGAAGCAGGGGCTTGCATCATCTTCTCTTCTACTAAGGTGCTGAATAATTATAACTGTAAACATTTTCTTAAATAGTATTGTAATCCAGCTTAAGCTTTAGAAAATGCTCCCTGTGTGACTGTAAGATCCAGTTAACACTTTCTGAAATTAAATATTGCCTTTCATGTACACTGTCAATAAGAAGACTCATAATTACTAATAACTATTTATGAAAGCATCCTCTAGTCAGGAAAACATAAAACTAGGACATATCTCCAAATACACTTGCTCTTTATGAAATTTCCATGTCTGTCATAGATTGTCATCTTTGCAGTATTTCTGTCTCCAAAAGCATACATGTGTAAGTTTTATTACTCCTCCATCATTAAAATGTCAAATTGAAAACAGAAGCATCATAACAACTTATACAGAATAACAAAATTTTTACGAGCTTCAAGAAACTCTTAGGACAAAAAAGACTTTTGCAGTGCACCTTAAATTGATATTATTTACAAAGCTAGCAATCAATTTTACATTGTTCTCATATGTGTATACTCATATGTACACAAAACTCATTTGGTTTACATACACCCCAAATTGAACACAAACACCATCCAATATGTGACTTACTATATATTAACTGTATAATACCTTTACCTGGGTTTTCTCACATGAGGTAGACAACTATTGTGGCTGAGGAAACTGAGGCACAGAAATATATGGCCTAATTTCATACAGCTGTTAAAGAGCAGACATCCTACAGACACATGTTAAATATATTTATTATTCTTATCTCCATTTTAAAGAGAAGGAAGCTGATGTACTGAGTGGTTAATTAGACCAAGGTCACTCACACCAGTCAGGTGTAGCTATGTACCTGACAATATCAAGCAGTTATTTCTCCCCAAACTCAGCTTATTATATATAACTTACCTACTCTGTATCAATGAACTTTTTCATTAATAGCACAATAGAGGTGAAATGACAATTTTTAGTGACTAACACTCAATATCTACAATTTCAGGAATATGAGGTAAGGGGAGACTATAACACATTTTGACTATGTCATACTGAAGAATGGGTCATTTTCCATATATAATTTTTATTAACCTGAAATGTTTAGTGACTTAAAATTTATCAATCCCTGTTAAGTAGGAACATAGTTTTAATGACCTTAAAGGAACTTTTAGAACAAAACAGACAATGCAGTAATTTACCTTAAGTTGGTATTTTATAAAAAGGCAGCAATCAATTTTCAATTTTTCTCTGCTAATGTATATATGTACATTTTATTCATTTCATATATTGACCTTGTATTCTGTGACCTTGTTAAACTCACAAGTTCTGATAACTTCTTGGACTTTCTTGAGATTTTCTCTGTAGATCAGTATGTTGTCTATGAAGAGGAATAAGTTTATTTCTTTCTTTCCAATATCTATGCCCTGTCTTTTTCTTTTTCTTTCATTGGCTACCACCAGTACCAATGTACCTGCAGTACATTTAATATTAGCATTGACAGCAGATATTTTTGTTCTTTTTCTAATCTTAAGGGGAAAGTCTTCAGTCTTGTACCATTACTATGATGTTAGCTGAAGATTTTGTCGACAAAGTTTATCAGGTTCAGGAGTTCTTCATCTATTCCTAGGTCTGCTGAAAATCTTACCATGAATGAATATTGGATTTGTCAGATGTTTTTTATGCATCTGTGGACAGGTTAGTGCACTTTTCATTCTTTACTTTTATTACATGGTAGATGACATTAATTGTAAAATGCTGAACCAATGTTACAATCCCAGGACATACCCCAAATGATCATGATGTAATTTTTTTTATATGCTGGGTTTTGTAGGCAAATAATTGTGGAGAAGGTTTGTATCTATAATTTATGAGAAATACTGGTCTACAGCTTTTTCATAATGCCTTTGGTTTTAGTTATTAGGGTAATGTTGGCCTCATGAATGTGTTGGGAAGTCTATAGAAAAGTTCATGTAGAACTGGTATTATGTCTTTACTAAATGTGTGGTAGAATTCACCAGGAAAGTTACCTGGGCCTGAAGTTTTATTTGTTTTGCCTTAAGGTACTTTAACTATGCATCCAATTTATTAAATAGGCTACTTTTGGGTATAGATCTAACAAAGTATGTGTGCAAGTTCTCTGTAATGACAACTACAAAACACTGATGAGAGAATAAATAAAGAAACATACAAAATTCATGGATTGGAAGACTCAATTTTGTTGTATTATTTCTTGTCCCAAAATTGATCTTTAGACTCAACCCAATGCAGTCAAAATCTCTGTAGTAGACTTCATAGAAAACTCTTACAATGATTTTTGAAATTATGAAAAAGCAGAGGAACTAGGAAAACCAAAACAAGCTTGAAAAAGAACAAAGTTGGAGAACTCATATGACCTCATTTCAAGGCTCACTGTAAAGCCATAGTGATCAAGACAGTTCAGTGTTGGTGAATAGATCAATACACAGATCAATGGAAAAGAACAGAATGTTCACAAATAGAGCCATCATATGGTCGATCAACATTTTAAAGGTGCAAAACCAATTCAATGGAAAAAGTATAGTCTTTTCAACAAATGGTACTAGAACAATTGGACGTTCATATGTTAAAAAATGAATTTAAATCCATGCCTCATACTAGATACAAAAATGATCTTAAATAAATCACAGGCTTACATTAAAACCTAAAACTATAAATCTTCTACAAGGAAACACAGGAGAAAATCTCTGTGACCTTGGGTCAAACTTAAATGTCTTCAATACTACACCAAAAACATCAATAGAGGAAAAAAAGCCAATATACCAAATGTCATCAAAAGAACAGT
>PVJL010016908.1:0-19688 GCA_004026885.1 Lyroderma lyra | reverse complement strand
TCCATGAACAGGGGATATTTTTCCACCTCTTAAAGTCTGTTTCAATTTCTTTCAAAAGTGTCTTATAGTTCTCTGTGTATAAGTCTGTCACGTTCTTTGTTAAGTTAATTCCCAGGTATTTCATTCTTTTTGTTGTGATAGCAAAAGGAATTGACTCCCTCATTTCTTTTGCTGTGGATTCGTTGTTTGTATAAAGGAACTATGCATACTTTTTTGTCACACAGAATATTAGTTCATTCAAGGATTGCAATTTGATAAAATTAATATGTTTTACTCCATTGAGGGCTTTTTCTTATGTGAAACTGGCATTTTATTTTTTAACTGACCTATGTGGCAGTGAAGAATTGAGTACTTAATATACTTCAGAGACTCCACCCTGGTGTGTGAAGGCATCAAGAGCTTTACCCACCATTGCTTTTGTTCCATTTGTACAAATGTCAACATTGTGAAAAAGGCAAATAAGATCTTATTATTATTGTGAAAATAGTTTTGGTTTTGTAGACACCCTGAAAGAGTTTTGTGGATACTTCAGGGGCCCATGAACCACACTTTGAGAACTGCTGATTTGTAGCGTTATACTTAATTTTTCTGCCTCTCAACTTTTTATTATGAAAAAGTTAAACTATACAGAAACTGAGAATGCAGTACGATGAATATCCATGTCCCTCTGCCTAGATTGATTTCCACTTAACATTTCTTCCTCCTGTTTTCCCATTCTGTGTGTGTGTGTGTGTGTGTGTGTGTCTATATATATATACATACATACATATATATATATATATATATATATATATATGTATGTATGTATGTAAAAATTTTTTTCTATTTTATTCAGAAGTTAGTTGTAGATAGCATACACTTTTTTTTTTTGGTTGGTTTCCTGACTGGGAAGTGAACCCAGGCCATGGTGGTCTGAGCACCAACACCTAGCCACTAGACCACCAGGGAACCCAATTTTTTTAAGAAAAAGGACAATTTCATACCTAACTGTGGTTAGAAAATTATAGTAATTAAGAAAATTAAAAGAAAAAAAAGAAAATTAGTAATTCTTTGATATAATCTGATGTTTAGTCCATATTTGGTTTTCCCCAACTGTCCAAAATGTCTTATTACTTCCCTGCCCTTCCCCCCAGACCATAATCATTAGTTGTTAATATCTTTAGTCTTCAGCAATTTCTTCATCTTTCAGAAATTTTCTGTGGATTTTTTTTTTAAGAGCCTAGGATATTTGTCTTGTAGATTGTTCCATATTTAGAATTTATGTGACTCTTTCCTGATGATGTGATTTAACCTGTTACTCCACTATATTGAAGTAGTATAGTTTTAAAGAACACTGAAAGTTATGTCTATATGCTTGATTAGGTTCAGGTTAAACATTTTGGGAAGAATATTTCAAAGTGATACTGTATATGTTGTTCCATAGCAGAAGCTATGTAACACATGGTTTTTTTACTGTTAATATTGCTGGCCCAGGGATTCCCTGGTGGTGTAGTGGCTAGACTTCGGCACTCTCAACACCGTGGCCTGGTTCAATTCCCAGCCAGGGAATCACCCTGCCCCGCCCCCCCCCCCCACCCCCCCCACCCCCCGCAGAAAAAAATACTGCCCGATGACCTAATGAAGGTTGTGATCACTAGCTCTCCACAAAAAAGGTACCATTTTTTTCCCGTTAAATTTTAATTAGTAAGTAAGCTTGTAGGTACTGCTCTGGCACCATGTAAGTATCCTGTTCTCTTATTGTTTTACTTCATCATTTTAACATCCATTGTTGATTTTTGCTTGCATCATTTATTACACTGACAGTGCAGAAGGGAATTTTCTCATTGCTATTTCTTCCCCATTTAATAACTGAAATTCTGTAAAGGAGTCCCTCCCCCCCACTCTCTATCATTATAGACTCAATAATTTTTACTTATTAAATGTGTTTATTGTACAGTGGATTTGGCCAATGTGAACCATTTTAAGCTCTCTGTTGTGTTCTTTTGATACAACCCCATCATCTTTGAGCTCTTCCCTGGCACAGAAGATGACCCAGACTTAACACTTCACTTGTTTCAATCATGGAATCAGCCATTTATCCAAGGATCCTTGACTTTTGTGGGGATTAGTACATGAAAACCTGGATCTGAGTGCTGGATGTATTTATTGCTTCTAGGCTCTTTCATTGGACAGAGCTATGAAATATGTTGAAAAATAAACTATGAATTCATATTAATGGTTTTCATTTCATACTTAACATTACAAAATTTTGTACTTAGCATATAACTTTATCCTACAGCACACATTACTTTAAAATAATTAATACTAATATTACTGTGAACAGTAAGTAAATATTTCTTTCCAGGTCTTTTTTGTCTTTAGATTATTTCACTAAGGATGAAGTCATCGTGATGTGTTTAAAAATTTTGAAATAATTTTATCTTGTGTGCTTATGTTAATTCAATACTCATTTGTACTTATTTGTGTTCAGTTTTTTAACCTAGTGCTAAACTTAGTCATTTCTCTGCTACTAAATGGCTTAGAAGGTAGCAGTATACATGTACTTGACCCGATTATGAAGGAATCTCTGCAGCCTAAAGTAAATCAGGTCATGCAGCCTAGTAGGCAGAAGACCTATTTACTGTTGTTCAATAATGTCAGGGGACATACTGCTTATTTATAAAACCAAAAGAGCTATGGGATTGAATTCATTTGAAAGATACAATATGGGTAAAGCCCTACCTTAAAACAATAGTCCTAAATATTTTATTCCTTCAGTAAGCTTCAAAAATGAAGCCGATCTAAGTGTTGTAGTCCTTTAAAAGAAAGTAATACAAAATGCTTTAGGTCCCATGGAAGTTATGGAAATCTTTATGAAAATATCTAGGTAAAGAATACAGAAGCCTACTTCAGGAAGAGAACAAGAAGTTAAGCAGTATAAAATCCCTAGCTCTTACAAGAAATAGGTCATTCATTTGCCTTGAAGATACTGAAAGACTACTTAAGAGGTGTTAAAAAGAAGAGAACCATTGAGAAACAAATAAAGGAAAATTTTTACCTGTTTAGTTTTGATGTGTGTAAAGGAATAGAGGAAATAAGTGATCAAAAATTTAAGCATTAAGTTAAATGGCATGCGTAAATTAATATAGTGGAAATGATAGATTTGTTTTATATACAAGAAATTAGGATTCATGTTTTCAAAAATAAGCTCAATTCCCCAAGGAATTTTTATGTAGGTTATCTCCCAGATCTCCAGGGAAAAAGGGAAAGTGGGAAGGCTACGTAGGTGGTTGTAGGAAATGTTCTGAGCAGTTGTTCTAGTTCTGTTATAATAAAAACAACCTCATGTAGCTGATAGGTCAGTGGGAATAACTATCTGGGTCTTCTCTAATCTGATTAGATTTAAAGACACTAATGACCTCATTTTCAAGTAAAGAGGGAGCCATGGCTTGTAGTGGCAAGAGTTTCCCTCCATCCCTATCAGACTTTCTTAACCTCAACACTAGGGGTTTTGCACTGAATACATCTTTGTTGTGGAGTGTGGCCCTGTACATTAGATTCTTAGCAACATGCCTGGCCTCTACCCACTAGATGGTAGTAGCAACTTCCCACTCCCAGTTGTTTCAACCAAAATGTCTTCAGACATTGCTAAATGTCCTTCAGGGGGGTCAAATGGACCCCCTCATCCCATGAGGGCGGGGTTGAGAGTAGGTTGCAGACTTGATGCTCATTACTCCTAAATACCTTAAGGTTTGTACTTTTTAAACATAGGTACAGTATACCCATGATAAGCAGGAAGTTAATAATATTGATATAATAATATAGTCTAATTCACACAGATACATTCAAATTTCACCAGTTGTCTCAGTAATGGCCTTTATAGCAAAACAAATAATACCCCCCACCCAGTCTCCCAAAGAGCCCATGATTTAATGCGGAATCATGTCATAAATCTCTACTCTACCTAAATGTGGAACAACTGTGCTTTTCTTGGTCTTTTCATGGCTTCGACATCTTTTAAGTGTTAAGATCAGTTATTTGTAGAATGTCCCTCAATTTGTGTTTGTGACTAGATTTAAGTTACGTGTATTTGGCAGGAATACCACAGAGTTCTCATTGCATCATACCAGGTGGCATAATGTCAGTTTGTACCATTACTGTTGATGGTAAGTCATACCTTCGTGGTGTCTTTCAGATTCCTCAACTTGTCTCATCAAACTTTTATCCACTAGTTTTAACATTGATTCTTGCTTGAATCTGTTTTCATTTTGATGGTTGTTGAATGTTCGTAATAACATAATTTTTTTTCTAGTTGTTAGTATTTGGTCTTCTATTGTTAAGGTAGATCTTTTCCTCTCCTCCATATATATAAGAATACATGTACTTATGTATTCATTATATAATATATGAACATTTATGTATTTATATATTTATTCTTTATGTTAGTATAAACATGGATTCCTGCTTTATTCACTCATTTGTTATTAACTAGTAATACTAACATTATTTTGATAATACTATCAGTTAAATAGTACTATCAAAGATCTCTTACTTTTTGCGTGTAGATGTTGCTTCAAAATGACTTTTGATATGTCTCATCATTTCGTATTTTCTTAACTTAATGACATTGATATGTTTAAGGCTTGTCATACATATTCCCAGCCTGGTAATTGGCCATTTCTCCAAGGTCCCCTGTTTTCTTTTAGTGGAAAATAGTATTTAAAAATAAAGATATGGTCATTTCTCATAGAGTATCAGTTCTTCTAGGCCGCCTTCTTTGAGTTGACAGAGAGAACCAGGAAAATTAAATATATATATTTTTCTCTGTCTCCCCCCTCCCCCTCTTCCCCCCCCCGCATTCTAAGTGTTTTGAACCATGATTTCAAACTGATACGCCCAATACTAGTTCAACACCACATATTCTAGCCTTCCCACTTTCCATGCCGATAGTGAGAAATCTGGTTCCCATTATATTCAACATGTTTACTTATTTGCTCAATCCTCATGTATATAACCAGTTTCCTGACCATGCAGGCCATCTTCTCAGCTTTAGTGCCACTAGCCAAGAGATCCCTCTTCCTATTTCCCTATGTTAGAAAACATTAACTTTTTAAGCTTGTCACCTGAGAGAATTTTCTCCAGTACTCCACCAGGGATTATAGAGAAGGGCTGTTCATAACAGGATTGAGGGCTGGCTTGGGGAACATGTGAGGCAGAAGGAAGATGAGAGTGAAGAAAACTTCTAGTAAGGACATAATTGAAATGATTACTCAGAACAGTTGTCACTTGCTGGGAAGAAAAGTAAAGAAAGGGTTTGAGAGATTAGGTTGGAATGTATCTGGATTTAAGTACCTGTTTCTACACACAGTTTTATTGATAAATAGGCAGTGTTAATGATTTTTTAAAAAATGCCATCCTATTTCCGACCACTGGCTTACAGTTTCCATGTGTCCTATTATTTGCAATTTAGATAATTCTTATGCCTCCTCTGCTTTCTGTTGGATTTCTAGCTTCTCATTCAGCTGCTGCCCGTGTGTCATCTTCATAAGGCATTATCTGTATAATCTTAACTAACTCTCAGTGTTTGGAGGAAGGTTATATTTTATCTGGGACATTGGTCATCTTATTTTGCCAATTAAGACTGCTGCTGGGTCATTGATGAAAGTAACCATAATGTCAATCCTAGTTTCAGTTCTCAAATATTTATAGCTTCATGTTCATAATTCTCCTGTAGTTTAATGATGGGCATATCTGTCACTATCTTTTGTTTGACTCTCAAAGGAACATTCATTGTTTTTTCTTCTTGTCATTCAGTGTGACACCGGATAGTGGACTTCTGGGCAATTAAAATTTGATCGTCAGTATAAATCATAGTTACAGATTTATTTGTATTAGAAAGTTAAAATTGCATGGAGCTGCAGTTTTAAAGTTAAGTATAGCTTTATAGTTTATAAATTCTTTTTTTTTTTTTTTTTGGTTCATAAAATGAGTTCATATAGGTTGTCAGCTTAAAAGCAGAATCTTACAGTTGAAATTTTAAAGGACAAGTAGTCCCACCTCTCACCCAAGAACATATATTCTTTCGCAGTTTCTTTCTCTGGCAGTTAGAATTCACTCTCATGAAATACCTGTTTTTCTGTCAAATTGTGCTTGTCGTTACCTTTGTCCTGTGTCTGGGAATTCACTGACCATCCTGGATCCAGTCATCAAAATGACAGTGTGAGAGTCACTATATTCTCACAGACTAGAAGCCTGCAAAATAGATGAATGTGAAGCCTGAAAAAAAGACTGTAGCCATTGGTTTGCTGATGAGGGATACTGACCAAAGTATAAAAGTAAAGAGCTGTGGCCTCCCATTTATAGTGCCTAGGTTGGTGATCCGAAGAGCTGTTAAAGCTGCGCCTGGATGTGGAAGAGGATCAGTTTTAGTTGGCTTTTCTTTGTCATTGTTTTATTCAACATACACTGTAGACCTTTTCACTGTGCTAGGTGCTGGGGATACAAAAAGAAATATGATAATTGTCTTAAAAAGGCTGTTTGCTGAGATAGAATGTTTTTTCCCCATGGAAACTTTTGAGTAGTCTTAGTATTTCCTCAGTGTGTTAGTTTCAAAGCAGAAGCATTTATATATAGATGGTATTTAATTGAAATATTAAGCCAGCTACTTAATCATTTATCTGTATTACATAAAGATTTAGGAAAATTTAAATTATTTTCTTTATGTGATCTAATTATTGTGGTTTGTTTTTCTGTGTAATAGTTTATTCTGGAAGGATTTTAATAAGGAATAAAAGCATTATTAATATTTTTATTTACTAGTTCAAGTGCCTTTAAGGTTTGAAAGTTGAAAATATTTCACTCTAACTTAATTTCCAGAAAATAAAGTTTGAAATGGGAAAATATAGCCATACATAATCAAGAACCTGAGAACTTTGAAATATATTTGACACTTAGCCAGAGAGTGTGTACGTGTGTGTATTAGGGTGTTTATAGTTTGGGATTTGTTTTCCCGCTTAGTAATGTATTTTATTTGGGTTCATTGGGATCAGACATTCAGAAAATTCTTTGCTTAACTTTCTTGATACTCTGATGACTTCGTGCTAATGATGACCACAAATTAACATAAAATGTATAATACTGGTAGTTTTTTGAGGATGGTAACCATATTTTTTCACCTTTAAATTCCCAGTTTGTCTGAGGTATACAAGGAGTTTGTAAATGTTTATTTCTGGGAGTTGTGGAAATATCTTTGAGGAAAGAGTCTTCATTTAGTACTACATAATTTTTTTTTTTCATATTTGAAAATTGGTAAGCCTATTAAATTTGGAAAAATTTCAGCCAGTGTTCTTCAGATATTTTTTGTATGTCTGTTCCCCTTTGGGGATTCCAATTACACTGTTCTGTCTCAGCCCCAAATCAACAGGTAAAATCTTTAGTCTGACAAAATCAGGTTTGTTACTATAATAAAGGATACTTCACAGCAGAACCACCATGGGGCATCTTAACCAAAGAAAGTTTTGGGGATTTGGGAGGAACAGGGGAGTTTAGGTGAAATTTAAATGAAACATTGTGTGAGAGACTCAGAGCAAAGTGGTGCTACTATCTGCTCTTGAACATTTTCCTGCTGGAGCCCACTCTTACCTCTTTGGAGCGTACTTTTCAATAAACTGTCTTTGTTTCATTTCTTTAAAAAAAAAAGAAGTGGTACTTCTACCTGTGAAGGGAACAACATCAGGTCAGGTCTGCAAAAGTGGGCCAAGGTGTTGTGTTTCCTTGGGAACTATGAGGTTAAGGTAATAGAGTAATGCTGTGTCCCGAAACCCCTTACTTGAAATTCTGCATCTCTCCAAAGTGGCTTAGGTTCACCAAGTGAGAGTGGGGAATTTTAATGTTACTTATGATATGATTTCAAACAGTAAAATTTCTGAGTTTATAGTTTTAGTATAAAACAAAAGTTTCACTGTAGGTAAGCAAGCAGTAGTAGCAAAGAAGAGTATTTTATAACTATACAAGTGTTGCATGTCCTTTGGAGCAATACTGTTTCTTCTTAACTTTATAGCTGGTTTTATTTGTTATTCTAGCCCGAGGAATGGCAGGGCAGATTTTTACAATCACAGTTAATTTTTACCTTGTCATACATAACATTTATTGGAGTGGATGAATTTGGCCCAGTGCACATGGATATTCTATCCATCTTTTTAATTGTTTCACTTTTTTTCTCCTCTCGGTTTCACTTTAGTTTCTGTTGCTATATTTTTAAGTTGTTCTACAGCATCTAATCAGCTGTTAATCTCAACCAGTATAATTTTCACCTTTGAAAGTTTAGTTTGGGTCTATTTTATGTCTTGTGAATATATTCAGTGTCGCCTCTACCTTCTTAAATATATGGAATATAGTTATTTTTAATGTCCTTGTCTACTAATTCTATCATCTGTATTTTTAGGTCTGTTTTTATGGATTTATTCATTTTTTTCTCATTATGGGTCATATTTTCCTGTTTCTTTGTATGCCTGATATTTTTTGATTTGATGCTAGTCATTTAGATTTTTTACTTTGTTTGGTACTGGATATTTCCCTGTAAGTTTTGGCTCTGAGATGCATCTAAGTTATATTTGATCCTTATGAGGCTTTTAAATTTCAGGTGGGCGAGCAGCCTTTAGGGGTGGGTTCACATCTTTCCCGCCCCTCCCCCCTTCCCAAAATATGTCACCACATTCCCCTGAATTACAAGGTTCTACTGTGGCTAGCCAGACCATGAACTTTTTCCATTCCTGGGGGGCAAAAATAGTCTGGGGATTCTATTCTAGCCCTTTTGGGGAGAAATCATTTCCCTTGCCTCAGGTATTGCCTCCCCCCCCCCCCCCTCCATTTACTCATCTGTACTCAGCTCCATATTTGTGGGGGACTCTTGGTAGATCTCCAAAGTTCTTTGTGCAGCTCTCAGGGGAGAGCTATGCTTTATGAACTTTAGCTCTAGCTACCTTCATCTTCTTGGACTCCCAGTTCCATCTCAACTAAGACTGACTGTTAACCGGTTGGACTCTGAATTCTCCCTCAGGCAGTTGTAGGAATAACCTCATGAGTTTGCCCTTCTTAGGGCTCATTGTGCTATGCTATCTAATGTCCGTTGTCTGAAAACTGTTTCATAGATTTTTGTCCAGTTTGTTAGTTTCAGGTGGGGAGGTAAATTTGGTTTCTTACTCCATCTTGTCCAGAAATTGGAAATATGTGTTATGATAATCACTATGTTCTTTAATTTTATAATCTAGAAAATGTTTTTCTACAAGGCTTAAGAATACAGGGTTTGGCAGAAGTAATACCCTTTTTTTTATGAACTAGTAATCTATACCAAATTTTTTATTACAAAATCATAAGCATGTAATTCTATAACAATAATGTAACTACTTAAAAAAGGGCATGACTTCTGCTGGACCCTGTATAATGATTACCTCCAAAACTAATGATCCATTCTTGTTTCCTTCTTTTTTGCTTTTTCTCTTTTAGCCTTACTTTTGATTTGATCTGGAATTCCACATTAAATTGAAATACAGTTGTACCCACATGTATTTAGTCATGATTTACAGTCTTAAGCTTTTTAAAGTCTTGATAGATAGGAACCTACCAGAAATAAAACTTTGAGCTTCTTGAAAGCCAGAGCAGATAAGGTTGTCAATGTACTCCTTTGCTTTTTTAGGAAGGGCCGTTAAAAATGGAAAACTCTTATTACCCTTGGGTCTAATTTGGGTTATGTTTTAATCTTTTTTTATGCCTCAACCAAGGAAGAATTGCTATTAAATTTTGATTTGTTATTGACAAGTTATTTGATTAACTTTAATTTCAAAATATAAATGAAGGATATCTTTATACTTTCCCACTTTGTAAAATTGCCTGTATTAAGGTTATATTCATCTTTTATTATTTTTTGGTTTTTAAATTTCTTTTACTCTTGTCTTCATTTGAGCTTCATAAAAATTAAAATTATTTTAACTGATAGAATAATAAATGATTTATATGTTTTCTATTTTACAAGTTTTCTGAGTGAACTTAAAAGTTTTAAAAATAATTTTACTTGGAAATAACTTTAATAAATGCCTTTAAAATCTCAAAAAAAAATAGTTTTTTGGAAATATAATATCAGAACTACAGAGGAGTTACAAAAATAAAACAGTACAAAGAACACTCCTTAACTCTCATCTTTTTTCTTTTTAAATTTATTTTTAATTGTAGTTGTCATACAATATTATGTTAGTGTCAGGTGTACAGCATAGTGATTCAACATTTACATACCTTGCAGAGTGATCACCACAATGTCTAGTAACCATGTGTCGCCACATATAGTTATCACAATATTATTGACTCTGCTTTTTGCTGTACATTACATCCCTGTGACTGTTAACTGGAGGTTTGTACTTAATCCTCCTCTTTTCTGCCCATCCGCTCCCTCAACCATCAGTTTGTTCTTTGTATCTATGAGTTTGTTTCAGTTTTGTTTTGTTTGTTCATTGGTTTTGTATTTTAGATTCCACATGTAAGTGAAATGATACGGCATTTATCTTTCTCTGACTTATTTTACTTAACATAATACTCCTAGGTCATCCATGTTGTTGCACATGGCAAGATTTCATTCTTTTTTGTTAATTGAGTAGTACTCCATTGTGTGTGCGCATACCTTTATCCTTTCATCTATCAATGGATATCTAGGTTTTTCCCATATCTTGGCTCTTGTAAACAGTGCGACAGTGAACATAGGAATATGCATTCTTTTTGGATTATTTTTGTTTTCTTCCAATAAATACCAGAAGTGGAATTGCTAGGTCATATGGTAGAGTTCATTTTAAGTTTTGAGGACTCTTTAATACTATTTTTCATTTATAATCCCACCAGTAGTGCCATGAGGGTTCCCCTTCGCCAACACATGCTATTTATCGTCTCTTACGCTGCTGATCTTAATTAACATTTGCTTTTTCATTTGTTCTTTCGCTGTATTTGTATGTGTTGTTTATACCCATGTACATACACAATTTTTTAAACTTACTTAAGGGTAAGTTTTAATATATACATCATAGCCCTTTACCCCTAAACATGGTGTGTATTTCCTAGTCACTTATATGTCTAAATCACAGTAATCAACTTCAGTAAATTTAACATTGTTCCCATATTTTTACCTAATTTACTGTTGTGTAGTTTTCTCTTCTCTGGTACAGGATCCAGTCTAGCCTGAGATACTTCATTTAGCTGTTATATGTCTTTATTCTCCTTTAGCCTAGAATGTTTCTGTAGTCTTTCATTGTCTTTTATGACATTGACATCCCTTGATCCCCCTTAAAAATAGTTTCTGGTTTTAGTTTAGTCTGAAGTTTCCTCATGATTGGGTTTAGGTTATTCATTCTAGGCCTGGATTCTGTGTGATGATATATTCTTTTCAGTGTACTTTACCTGGAGGATGTTAATTATGATCACCCAGTCAAGGGTTGTCTATTCCTCTATTGTATAATTATTTTTTCTTTTGCAACTAAAAACAATCTTTGGAGAGATACTGTAAGATTATTCACATATGCTATTTATCATCAGAATATACTCTTAGATTTACTATTCATTTTCTGATCTAGTGTTTACTATGCTGGCTGCAAAATAATAAATTTGTCATCTCTCACACTCCTTCCACGTTTCCTAGTCACTTCTCAACACTCTGCTGTAATCATGAACCTACCCTTCTTCTCCCCATTTACTTATTTTTCTTTTTTTATTTTATTTTATTTTATTTTATTTTTAAAGGTTCATAATTCATTACTTGCTTTGGAGTTAAATTTGTCTTGATTTCGCTAGTGGAGTCTCTTCAAGTTGGCTCTTTTGTTCTTGTGACATGCTGTCATTTTGTGAGCACTTCCTTTATTTCTGGCTTAGCACAATATTCCAAGTTCATCTTGTACTTGCTCTACGGCAGCCCTGGAATTGGACCCATTCTTTGAGGAGCCTTCATTCCGTTTAGTGTGATAGGGTATTAGAGACCAAGATCGGGGCTCTAGATGAGTTCATTGCTTCTTGGCTCATTTAGCAGATACAAAATATATATGCACGTACATGTACATTAACATATATTCACTTATGCATGTAGATTTTCTGCATATGTACATATTTGTTACAGAAATCAAGAATTCACACTGTTTCTAATATTAATCCATCCTCACAGGGTTTTTTCTTACCTTTTGTCTTAACCCTGACTCTGGCAACATCAGCACATTTATTCAAACTTATAATGCATTAAAAATACTGGGGGTGCTAAAAAAATGTACACGCTTTTAAAGAGATGTTATCTATGTATTGGATCAGCGGTTCTCAACCTGTGGGTCGCGACCCCTTTGGGGAGCCAAATGACCCTTTCACAGGGGCCACCTAAGACCATCGGAAAACACATAGCAGATATTTACATGACGATTCATAACAGTAGCAAAATGACAGTTATGAAGTAGCAACGAAAATAATTTTATGGGGGTCAGCACAGCATGAGGAACTGTATTAAAGGGTCACAGCATTAGGAAGGTTGAGAACCACCTATTAGATAGACGCTGATGGTAACCACTTTGAGTACATCTTGTAATTGCATAAGTCAGACTTCTAACTTGTATTCATCTTTGTTATCTATCTGTATATGTTGAGCATTACTATTTTAATACAGTTTTTTTCCTGTCTTAAAATGTATACATTTTTTGGGCACACTCTGTAGTTACAGAATTACTTTGTCCCACTACAGTAAATAAATTTAATGTGTTCAGGATTTGTTTGCAATCCTGCACTGGCCCCACTTTACCCTATTGCTGACAGAGGGTATAAAGTCAGATACTGTGTTCATAAGTTACTGTATTTCTTCGGATATAAGACAATACTTTTGTCTAGAATTGTTACACTAAAAATTGGGGTCGTCTTATACACAGGAATAACTGATTGATACTGATTTCTTAATGTTGGATTAGAAAAGTAGGGCTCATCTTATACTTGGAGGCGTTTTATACAAGGAAAAATATGGTACTTAGATTAGTTCTCTCTGCCTGCCTCTTGGTTTGTCTTTTTGTCTTCTCTTTAGTGTGTTTAGTTCTCATTTGAATTGCAGGTGGGTTTATTCTGGTTTGCTTTCAGTTTTAGGTTTTTTTCCCATCCATTCTTACTGATTTATTTTTTAGATATATACAATATTAACATGCTTCCAAAAGTCAGAAGTGTACAAAATGGTAAGTTCAATGAAGGGTCACTTCGTTGAGATATATATATATATATATATATTTCATTATACACCCCTCATAGGGAACCACTTTCATTGTTTTCTGCTTTATTCTTTTTGTTTCTATTTATAAAAATTAGTGCAGATTTTCTTATTTTCCCTCATTTTGGTAGCATCTATTTATGCTTTTTTGCACTTAGCTTTTATTATTTAATAATTCTTAAAAATCACTCTTTGGGTTTATAGACATCTTCCTCAGTGTATGTATATTTGCATGTTTTTAGAAGTTGGCTGTAGATTATATTTTTCCTTAGTTTCTTTGTTTCTCCATTCTCTTACATGTTGTTTATATCTTAAATTTTTTTAAGGCTATATGTATGTAGGTCATGTATTTTAGTAAGTCCTCACTTAACTTGATAAATTCTGCAACTTGTAGTGAAACAATGCATAATGAAACCAGTTTTACCACAGGTTAATTGATAAAACAAGAATTAAGTTCCTATGGCATCTCATCAGTGTTACAATGAAATGACATTATTCGAGTACCTACTGTATACAAATCCAGTTTTGGCAAAATTTCGTATATTTAGCACATCTCTATTATTGGTCCTAACTTCATTTGAAGATTGTTCAAAGATTGTTGTCTTAAGATTTGGTTTAGATGCAGAAAAAGAAATCCCAAATTAGTTTTTAAATAGGTAGCTTATTTTCCTCTGGCTTACCTACAAGTCCTTAGATGTTTATATCTGGATTATTTTCAGGTTGCTTTGTTGTCAGGGACCAGCTTCCTCTTTGGTGGTGGTGTGCCATTTCTAGAGTATTGAAGAGCATAGAAGGAATGGGAAGGGAGATGCAATGAACCTTCCTAAAAGGCCAGGACCTTGAAGGTTGCCACACTTCTGTTTATACATCATTGACTAGAACTTAGTCATGTGCTCACACAGACAGCATGAGATGTTGGAAAATAAGGATGAGCATGTGTCCATTTAAATATTCTTAAAGGAAAGTGAAAGGGAGGATTATTAATTCTCTAGCCACCAGTGTCTCAATATATTTATATTTTCTCTTTTCATGTTTCTAAACTCATAATCATCTCCCTAATACAACTGTTCCATTGCATAATTAATGGTATTTTTAGTTGTAAAACCGATACCTATTTCAGCTGATATTTTCATCATAGCTCATTCTAGTGTGTCTTTCATTTTATAACTGTTGAATTAAAGGCTAATTTGTATTTTCATGAAGTGCCAGGTATGGAATTTTATGCTTTGTTGCCTGGACTTTTTAGAGTTTATTCTTATTCTATTTCAAAGTTATATTCTGATGTGGTAATGGCTTGTTTTTATAAAACTTTCAGTACCAGTTATACTTATGAAGTTATACTTACAAACAACTTAGTAGTAGTATATAGTAATATATAGTGTTCTTCATATAGATAGGAGTTGACAGTTTTCACATAATAATAGCAACTATCTTTAAAAGGTTTATATCTATAGAGCTTTATTGAATCAAGCAGAAAAGAGGTTTCAGCTTTTCTCCCTTGTACCTGTGACTTACATTCTGTTCATAGTGCTCTGTATTAACATATTCTTAGCAGTTCAGACATTCTTGATTTTAGTTTAGAGATATCTGCAGTTTTCTCTCAAATAATTTAATCCTTTGAATATTTAACAAATTATAAAAATTTATTTTAAGGTTTTTTTTTGGTCATGGTTTAGGACAATTTGAGCTTATATGATTATACTTAAATGTTCTAAAGAGTGAAACCTAATTTTTGTAAAACTTCCTCCCTTAAACACTTTGTTTCTACCACCCATCATTTAAAAAAAAATCCTTCACAATTTTTTTAAAAAGTCAAATCCAGATTAATTTTTCTTTATTGAATTGCCACTAAAGTGACACCCACCTGCCCCCACACCGTTGTAGCCCTTTGATTTTCCAGAACTCGTTTATTTGCAGAGCATACTAATTGAATTACTGGGGAGAGTAATTCTGTTCTCATGATACTTTTGTGTGGGCAAGGCTGGATGAATTCTAATCAGATTACCGCATTTGTCCTCATTGAGTACATCGTCGTCTTTGAAACTCAGAAATAAATTTGGTAATACTGTTTTTAAAATGCATGTGAATTAAAAGTAGTTACTGTGGTTTTGTTTTGTTTTGTTTTCATTTTGGAAACCAGGTAAGTGAAGGATAGCATAATACTGTCATTTCTTCTTAGCTTCTCATGAAGGAACTCTTGTTTCCTCTACTTTATAATTTTGATTCAACAAGCCAATCTGATAACCACAGCCTTGCCATAACAAATTTAAAAAACTGATTTTTTTCCCATTGTTTTCATAGAAACTGGATTTTCTCTCATGTATAAATGCTCCATTGATCTGTCATTGGTATATTTTTTTCCCTTAGCTGTAATAGAGTGTTACATTCTAGGTTCTCTCCTTGTTTGTTGTGCCCTGCCTGGATAATTCAAAAGTAATAAATAGTATGTTTAAGATGACTTGGACTGAAATATAGTAATGCGATTCCAAATCTGTAGACTGTTAAGAGTATTCTTAAAAGAGCTTTCTAGTTATTTTGTTCCAAATGCTCTAATTTGTAGAACAAACAGAATTCAGTACAAATACAGTAGATGCCCTGTTAACTGGAGCTCAAGCAACTGGCGAAATATCAAAATATATATATATATATTTTGCCTGTTATTTTGCGGGTTGTTTGAGAGTGCCAGTTGCTTGAGTTCTGATTAATGGAGAATCTACTTAGATTTATCTGAAATCTACCAATCCCCATGGGTGCCAGTTAACTGAGAATCTACTGTATTTTGGAATCAAGTTAATATGATGTATCTGCTTTTTAAACTGAAATAAAAGCCTGGTGATATAATCAGACTCAATTAAAATTTAGCTAGGTTGTTAAATGGTAAGGATGATTTTCATTTTCTGTGAAAAGTCGGTTTACTATGAGGTATTTTGGTAGATACTCCATGTAATCACTTTCACTGAGTGACATTAGCACGTGACGTGGTAGTGTTGTATGGTTTCTATATATGAGGTCAGACACTTAATTTTTCAAACTCATCCTAGAAAAAGTACTACATACCTCATTGCTGAATGTCACTACGGTCACCTTCCAAGTATTCCCCTTGGGAAGCTATGCACCGACTTACGACACTTTACCGAGTTGTTTGTACACTGCTGCTAACCTAAGCGCATGGTGGCAAGTTTGTGAACTTAATTGTCAGATTTGGGGGATGATGATATCTCTGATGACCATTCCAGAAAAAGAGTTATAAAATTACTTTGAAGGATGAACTTGGCGCAGGTATTGTTGCATAGCTTCCCAAGGGAAGTACTTCAAAGGTGACCGTAGTGATGGTATTGAGCAATGAGGTATGCAGCACTTTTTCTAGGATGAGTTTGTGAAATTAATTGTCTGACCTCTTAAAATTCATTTAGGTGCATGTAAATTGTCATACCATTTTGCAGTGCTGTACAGTGCTGAGTCATGTGCCTATGTGCCACCTGCCCTGTATGTATTAGCCACATTCACATTTATTATCTTACTAATTTTTAGACAGAAGGGTGTATTTTCATCTCCTCCTCCTTCCTATAGTAAACTATATTAACCATGTAAAACTTTCAGTTAATAGTCAAGGAAAAGTTCTAATTGGATCTGTTTGTTTTTTTTTTCCATTAAAATGGTAAAACATCTTCGAAAACTTTAATAATAGTATCAATTGCCTAGTTCATTGACAAAGTTCATTGACTGTTGTTTTTAATATAACTTACTCATGTATTCTGTATACTGTTAGTTTTCAAGGGCTTTTTGAAAGTTTTTTCATTGTGATAAAAAACACAATATGAGATCTGCCCTCTTAGGACGTTGTTAAGTGTTCAGTACAGTATTGTTAGCTATAAGCATAGTGTTATACAACAGATCTCTGAAACGTTTTCTTTCTATATGATCAAAAGTCTATACCCATTGAACAGCACCTCCCCACTTCCTCCTCCCCCTTCCCCCCAACTTTGGCAACCACAGTTCTTTCTATGTTTATGAGTTTGACTACTTTAGACATTTCATATAAATGGAATCATGCAATATTCTTCTGTGACTGACTTATTTAGCATAACATCTTAAAGGTTCATATGTTGTAGCATATGATAAGATTTTACTGTTCACTAATACTCCATTGTGTGGATATATCTAACATTTTCTTCATTCATTTGTTGATGGGCAGTTGTTTCTTCCTAGTTATTGTGATAAAATGCTATGTGAACATGGGAGTGCAAATATTTCTTCAAGATCCTGATTTTAATTCTTTTGGATAAATATCCCAAAGTGGGATTATAGTTCTAGTTTTCATTTTTTGGGGGTGAACCTCCATATTGCATTCCATAATAGCTGCACCATTTAAATTCCCACCAACAGTGCTCAAGGAACCAGTTTCAATTTCTCTGCATCCTTACCCTTACTTTTTTCTGTTCTTTTGATAGTGGCTATCCTAATGGGTATGAGGTACATCTCGTTGCAATTTTGATTTGCATTTCTCTTAATGATTAGTGATCTTGAGCATTTTTTCCTATACCTGTTGGCCTTTTTGCATGTTTTCTTTGGAGAAATTTCTGTTCAAGGCCTTTGGTCATTTCTTATTGATTGATTGATTGATTGATTGATTGATTGCATTGTAGTTCCTTTTATAGTGATCCTTGAACAATGTGGGGGTTAGGGAGGCTGACCTTCCCTCCCCCTCCCCCAGTCAAAAGTATGTGTATAAACCTTAACTACAGTTGGCCCTTTGCATCTGCGATTCAACCAATCCCAAATCAAAAACAGTGTTTCGATCCACGGTTGGAAAATTGTGGATGGGAATCTGAAAATGCTGTTTTCAGTTCACCATGGGTTCGGTTGAATCTGCAGATGTGAAACCCAGATACAAAGGGCCAACTGTATTTACTGGAAAAACTGTGTGCAAATGGGCCTGTGCAGTTCAAACCTGTGTTGTTCAAGGGACGACTATATTTTGGATAGTAACCACTTATCAAATATATAGTCTGCAAATATTTTCTTCCATTCTGTAGGCTGCCTTTTCACCCTTTTGATTGTTTTCTTTGTTGTGCAGAGTACTTTTAGTTTGATGTAGTCTTACTTGTCTATGTTTGTTTCTGTTGCTTGTGTTTTTGGTGTTGCGTCCAAGAAGTCATTGCCAGGACCATTGTTATGTATCTATTCTTGCATTTTCTCGAGGAGTTTTCCAATTTCAGGTCTTATGTTTAAGTCTTTAATCAATTTTGTGTTAATTTTTGTCTAATAATGTGTTTTCCCGGCACTGTTTGTTGAAGAGATTATCACCACTGTTTAGTTTTGGCATCCTTGGTAAAGATCATTTTGAGATGAGTTAGAACAGTGTATCGCAGTCTACTTTTTAATGATAATACTTGTTAACAGTATTTTCATGTCAGTTATTCTGTTTATCGCAGTCCCTCTGTTAGGTGGGTAGACCATATATATTCCAATTTTCTTAGGAAGATGTTGGACTCCAAATTACACATCATCATACATATAATATTTATTATAATAGTATTATCAATATTAATTGTATAGCACACATTGTTTCAGGCATTCTTTTAAGTGTTTTACATATATTTATTTAATCCTCAAAACAGTCCATTGTAATAGGTACTGTTATTAACCTCATTTTACAGATGAGAAAAATCTTGAGTAACTAGCAGTAGTAGTAGTAGAGCTCTTAGTATTTACTTGGACTTAAATCCACACCATTTGGTTTCTGAGTCTACTTTTTTCTTTAATTTTATTAAAAAATGTTTATTTTTAAAATTTTTGGGGTGACATTGATTAGTAAAAATTACATAGGTCCCAGGTGTACAATTCTACATTACATTTTCTATGTGTTGTGTTATATGTTCATCACCCAGAGTCAGTTCTCTTTCCATCACTATATATTTGTGTCCGTATCCCTTTTCCCCTCTCCTCCCTCACCTCCAGGTAACTACTAAATTATTGACTGTGTGCATGAGTTTTGTTTCTTCGTTGCTTTTGATTCTGTGTTAACAACCAAACTAAATTCTCCCTCCCTTTCCCTTATTTTACTCACTCTCCCATCCCTTCTCCCATCTTAAAGAAGCCCCTCTAACATTCTTTGTAGTACTGGTTTGGTGGTGATGTATTTCTTAAACTTTTCCTTATCTGAGAAGCTCTTTATCTGTCCTTCAGTTTTGAATGCCAGCGTTGCTGGATACACTATTCTTGGTTGTAGATCCTTGGTTTTCATCAAATTGAATATTTTCTGCCATTCCCTTCTGGCCTGTAAAGTTTCTGGCGAGAAATCAGCTGAGAATCAAATGGGTGTCCCTTTATAAGTTACTACTTGAATTTCCCTTGTTGTTTTTAGAATTTTCTCTTTTTCTTTAACTTTTGCCATTTTAATTATGATGTGTCTTGGTGTGTTCTTGTTTGGGGTTCTCTGTGCATCCTG
>PVJL010016907.1:0-19662 GCA_004026885.1 Lyroderma lyra | reverse complement strand
GCCCGCCGGCTCCTCGACCCCGGACCCCGCGCCCGCCGGCACCTCGACCCGGGACCCCGTGCCCGCCGGCACCTCGACCCCGGACCCCGCGCCCGCCGGCTCCTCGACCCCGGACCCCGCGCCCGCCCGCACCTGGACCCCGGACCCCGCGCCCGCCGGCACCTCGACCCCGGACCCCGCGCCCGCCCGCACCTGGACCCCGGACCTCGCGCCCGCCGGCACCTCGACCCCGGACCCCGCGCCCTCAGGACTGTGAGGAGTACATCTCCGTCGTGAAGTCACCCACCGTGGCACCCTACGGCCGCCCTAGCGAACGCCTGTGCTCTTTGCAGCACTCTTGGAAGGTGCGTCCCAGCTGACACGACCGGGTTGCTGTGCGTTTTGGAAGCACGACATGGGAGTGAGAGAGAATGCTGTTTGGTTTTTGAACTTTGCTCTCCCTTCCCTTCCTACGGCTGTGACTGAGAAGACAGACAGCAACTTCTGCTTCGTCCTTGAAAAGCCAACGCCATGTGGCTCTCAGCAAACTCCCGTGTTGGGGCCACAGCAAGGGACGAGGTGGCAGGACCTCACGGTACCTCCAAATGCGCAGGCTTTGCCTCCTCGTAGCGAGCAACCTGACACTCCCGTGGGTGAACACAGACGACACCAAACGACCCGCTGTCACACCCGTCTGTTCCCCTCCTGGGCCTGCTGGTGACTGGACCACCCTGCCTCCCTGGGCACCCTGAGCACCACCAGCCGTGGGCGACGCTCCCTATAGGTCTGAGCCACAGCTCCATCGAGTACAGGAATGACAGTGACTCCCAGGATGACACTGACAGCCAAGCCTGAGCTGCGAGGGGCAGAGATCTCTGGGCCAAGGGATAGTGACCGGGGAGCCAGGAAGACACGCCAGCCTTACTTAGAAGGTGCACACACACACACGGCCTTGCAGCCGCCCCCTCCCCACGGGGCTCCTTGACACGCCGACTTTGCAGCATCTCGTTCTGATGCCACGTGCACTGTCAGGGCCCTGGGGACAGAGCATTCCCAGCAAAGCCCGCGGTGTCTCTGCACAGGGCCAGCGAACGCTGCCGGCACCAGGCTGAAGAAACCCAGATCACACAGTCCCCTCCCTCACCCCGAGCTCCCTGCACCATGGAAACAGATGTTCTCAACGACTTTACGGCACGCCGCGTGTAACACAGTTAGGACTGCGCTTTCTCTCGTGTTCTGAGTGCTGTGAGGACAAAATGAATCGCAACCATCTTTCGTTTTGAAGTTTTGGATGGAAAAAACCGCCCATCTAGACGACTTCTTGCAGTGGGTGTCAGAGCATATTCTGAGAAAGAAAGGAGTGCAGGGAAGATCACCAACAACCACCGTCAGCCAAGCCACTCCTTTTAATTGAGAAAGTGAAGGCCCAGGGCCAGAGAGTGGGTCATGTGGCTACTCAGGTAGACAGTTCTCCTAAGAAGCTAGGTGACCCCCAGGCCTCCGCTTTTCCCGTTACACCCCGAAGTCAGGGCGCAGGACCAGAACGTCTAATCCTGGCTCCCCAATGAGCCACTGGCTAGAACCGGAAGTAACCCCCGTAGACCTGGCCGCCACGTGCCCAGGACACCAGCAGCCAAGCCCCGCACTTTCCATGTCCTCCGAGAAGGAATCACAGCCAGCGGACCCACCAGGCACATGAAGAGTTTTCTTCGTGAGGGGCTGACTCTTTCTCCCCCCGTTGTCCCACCAGGGAGACCTTCACTCCACTTTTTAATAAGCTACTCTTGGTCACTTATGAAAACAATACGTGACATTTAAAAAAATAAATAAATAAACAAAAAACTGCCAGCACAGAAGGGTATAAAGGCGAAAGGAAAAGGTGTCCATGTCGCCTACACCCCCAATCCCGGCACCAGAGGAGACCCTGTACGCCAGGAGAGTCCAGCCGGCGGCCCAGGACGGCCCTGCACGCGGCCCGACTCGTCCTTACGGCACGATGAGACGTCTGCGACCTTTTGCTTTCGCTCATCAGCCATCGTTAGGGAGAGTGTATCCTACGTGTGGCCCGAGACGGCTCCTCCTCCCGTTCCTCCCATTGCGAACAGGGCTGTGATGGACACTCTTGCGCGTGCATTTCTGCGGTTTTCTACAAGATCTCTCGAGATCCAAATATTCCTACAAGGGGGATTACTGAGCCCAAAGGTGTTTGCCTTCTCTGACAGAGCGTGCCCATCAGCTCTCCAAAAGCCCCTCACCATTCGTATGCTGCCTGTAAGCCCTGCCATGACCCTCACTTTTAAAGGACAAACGAAAGATCCTTAACGCTCCCAGTTCCGTGACAACCAGGCCTTCCAGTCATCCATACGCACTCTCACGTCCTCAGAAGAATGGCCATGAAGGGCTTTCCTAAGCCAACGCCCTTTAAACCCGACCCCAAGGACAGCTGGGAACAGCCAGCCTCTCCCACTGCAACCAGGTCTTCTCACCTTTGTTTTCATCCATCTTCACAACTTGGACCAAATCTCTTTGAATGAAGTACTTGAAAGCAGGGGCCCGCCTCTCGGGGTTCTCATCGAAGATCCAGAGGTTCACGCGCGCCCGCGTGATGGCCGTATACAGCTGCTTCAGCTCTCCATTGAGGAGCTAAGGACGAGGGCAAGGACAGAGACGCTGAGCCCTTTGTCGACAGCTAGAGGTGGCGCACGTCCCTGAGCTCACGCCGAGGGCGGAGAGAGAACGCAAAGCCAACGGTGGAAGTCCGGCCCGGGTCGCAGGGCAGCCGAGCTGCGCTCCAGCAGGGACCACGGGACAGGGCCCCCCCGAGTCTGCTGTAGGTCTACGTTTCCAAGCATCACAGATGCATCGGAACTTTCAAAGACAGGATGATACAAAGAGGACCCACGTCCCTTCGCTCGGTTTACCCCGATGGTTACACCTTACACAACTGCTGTGACTGATGTTTAAAAACTAAACCAGTCGTAGTCTTGCATGGTAAGTGTCCCTCGTACTAAACTGCTCGTGACCTACCAGGCCTGAGGACTGTGGGTGTGAGAGGATTATGAGCTGGACACAGGACAGGCCTACTTGACTAAGTGATGCCCATTTCAAGGTAACGACGGATTTGTGGCTACCGGAAGTTTGCAAAGCTTGGCAGCAATTTAACCTACATTTCTGCAAAGCCTTTGAGGCATTTACAGCAATAACTCGGTAAGTGCTATTCTATTAATTTGTTTCATGCTTTGCATGAGACCTAAAACGAGGGCAGGAGTTGTCCCTCAAAGGTTTCAGTTTTGCTGGCTCCATTTTCTATGATGTCACCCTCACTCTCTTCAGACCCCGCCCCCCAGCCCCCCTCAGCCAAGAACTCCATAGAACTTCTTAGCTCCAGCCTCCTTCCTGGTGACATAGCAGAGATGTGAAGGGCACAGGAAGCCAGGTCCCCTATCAGTCAAGGCTGCTAGGTGACAGTCTCCACTGACTTCACGTCTGAGTTCCCCACCGGCCACTACACAACGTCTGAACAGAGCCGAGCTCCGGGGGCAGCAGAAGGTACGGCCCACCCCTCCCCTTTCAGGAAGTGCCCCCGCCTCAAGCCCGGCGCCCTGCTGAGACAGGGGACTCTGCCAGCACGGAGGTCCCTGCCGCTCCCTTCTCATGCTCCCCCTGCCCAGGGCCAGGGGACAGGAAGGTGAGCCCAGCGTGAGGCGCCATCCTTCCTGGCCTCTCCTCGCCACGCCTTGTCTTCTGGCCCCCTGTCAAACGAGCACGTGCACGAAGGGCAGAAAGTCACCTTGTACATTTCCGGATTCATCACGAGCGCTCGTCCCTGAGGGGATCCTGGTCTCTCCAGGGGTGCTTCAACCAGCGGCCGGCTGTCCCCTCCGGAGTCCGGCAGGGAAGGCGTGTATGAGGAAATGATCTTCCACTCCTTGTCAGCCTGAACAACAACGACACACTGAAGCCCCGCGCGACTTTCGCACTGTACACACGGCTCCCCGGGCCTCCTGGAGGACTGAGCCCCCCACCCACCCTTTTCTGGCGTGGGGACCCGGCCTTCAGCCCCAGCTGTGAGGAGGGGGCCGTCCTACAGCCTCAGAGTGAGGACAGTAGACTCAGGTTGCCCAGGTGGGGGTCAGGGAAGCTTCCAGAAAAACTTTCCCCAGACACTTGACGAAGACAGCCGGCAAGCTGGGCACATGTGCCCAGTTCCAGAAGGAAGGCTAAGAGCCCAGGACGTCCTCGCTGAACGACTTTCAGCAAGCAGCACAGAGGGAGGAACCCAGGGTCCCCACCGCTTTGCAACGCGTTTCACAGAAGCCGCTCAGGGTCAGTCGTTGGGGCACACTGGGCAGAAGAAAACTCTGGAGCTGTGGGGTACACTGTGTGACCCAGACTCTGAGGTCGGGCAGAACGAACTACCTTAGTTCTTTCCCTGATTAGCTATGTGACCTTGGATGCACCGTCTGTCTCTGCTAGGTCTCGTTTGCCTAGAGAACGACCCAAGGAGAGAATCAATGCCAAGTGTCTAACACTGGGCTGGACAAACACCCGTCGTTGGTATTTGAGCCGTTTACCTTTACCTAAACGCAAGCCACCAAACGCGGGTGACCGTGCACACCAGAGGCAGCCACGCTTTTTCTCGAAAGGGCCAGGTCCTAAACACTCGGCTTCGTGGGCCGTCTGGGCTGCTAGGGCAGGGCAGGAGCTGCCACGGTCACGTGTAGATGAATGGGCGCGGCTGTACCCATAAAACGTTATTTCTCAACACCAACGCTGAATTCGGTACAATCTTCACGTGCCACGGAATACGACGTTCCTTGTAACGAGGTTCTAACCATTTACAAATGCAAACACCATTCTTAGCCCAGGAGCCCTACAAAACTAGGCGGTGGGCCGGATGTGGCCCCCGGGCCCCAGATGAAGCTAAAATGCCCACATCACCTGCAGTAGACAGAGTCCAGAATTCCTATGACATTTCAGATTCCATACTTCACGGCGTCTTGTGGGAGCAGTTACCTCTCCCAGGCTTTACTTTTCCATGGCTATGGTGCCCCTTACCCCCTACGTACCTTTGCAAGGAGGATGCAAAGAGGGAGTGCATGCACTTCCTTAGCTGCTTCAAGTCCCCCCGTAACTTAGACTGCACAAATATTAGAGTAAACGCTTTCAACGCGATGCAGTGAGAATGGCTGTGCAGCTAACCAGGGCTGGGACTAATCAACAGGTTTCTAAAGGAGACGTGCGTCACGTACCATTGCAGTAGCTGGGAACGGAAAGAACACCTTCAGGACGTACTATGACTGTCCTCTTAGAACGGTGTTTACACAACTGAACTGCTTGCCGAGGGAAGCAGGCAAAGACACAGGTGCCCACATTTGAGAGGACCCAGCAGACAGCAGGAGGTGCAGAAGGGCCGGCCTGGGATGGGCTGGCGACGCACCGTGCGTTCTACAACGGCTGGGTGAGAAGCAAACGCTGCTCACAGGGCACAGGACTCACTGCTTCCAGGAATAAAACGCATTTGACTTCAAGACGGAGCCTTTTAGGTCCACGAAGGCACAAGAGCACAGGCCTGCCGCCCTCCTGCTAACAAAGGAAGCAGCCCTGAGTCTTGCAGCTTCCTTCACTGGGATTCATCATGGTGACGGCAAAGGGCTTAGGCGCTACGGGCAAGCCTGCTCTCCGGGCTGGTCAGCTAAGCAAGCCCCCAAAACTGTGCCTTTCCAAGTCCCTCCCATCCCTTCACATGAGCATGAAGAACAGGACTGCTCACCGGGGCCGAGTGTAAACAGCAAGCACCCTTCCAACTGCCCACAGGAGGGGAATTCGGAGGGACTGGGGGGATGACTGCCCTCCCCAAAATGAGGCAAAATCCTACAAGAGAAGGACTTGGTGTGCCCTGTTCTGGTCCCCTCCCCATCTCAGAAGATGACCCTGGTGACCACGTGGTTGAACAGGTAACAATAAATCCTCTAGACAGAATGACAAACCAGGGCAGGAGAGTCCTGCTTCATACACACATACCCAACTAATAGGAGCGTCAAAGAGAGCACCTGCCAGGGACATAAATGGGGTGTGGGGGAGTACAGGCCAGGGATGAAGAGGCGCTCTCCACGGCTCCCCAATCTCAATTAACAATTACTGTTCAACAGCCTTCAGACAGTCATCCCCAAAAGAAAGCCCCCATGAGCAGCCAGACCACAGGTGACCAAGGATTTCTGTGGTCCCCGTCTCTCCTCTGCCTTCAGTAAAGCATTTCCTACGTCCTCTGACGGACACTTTAGGGTCTCGAGGTTGTAAAGAAGAACCTGAGGGTGCGCTTTGTACCAGGGGTGCATAACAACATTCGTGGGAACCCTGGGGAGCACCACCTCAGAGGTCTTTCTGGAAGTCTTATGGTGTACATGTGATTGAGCAGATGTCACCAAAATGCAATGTGTGACTGTTTTCACTTCATGCAACTCACTGAGCCATTGATGGGAGCACAGGGTCAGGGTCTCCGGGCCTCTGCCATTCCCAGGACCGAGGTGAGACAGAATCACCGGATCGCCTTTTCACACACACAGGCAGCCACCAATTAAAGATCCGTAAGTCCAGAGCTCCCTGAGCTGCTTGCTGGCACTAGCACACAAGTGGCACTTAATAAAGGACAGGAAAGATAAAGTCCTACCCCTTCCTGTTCAAGGACAGCCTCGGTCCAACTACGACAAGGAACGTATTATGAGAAAAAGAAGTTAGTCCTTAAAAATGGCTCCAGGCGTAATGACACTGCCATCTGATTTTATTAGCAAAAGCCAATATTAAAGGAATGTACTTAAGTATGGCAAGGGTATATTCATCGTGGAAGGTTCTGGAAGCTCACTGGCATGCAGAGCTTAAAAGGAAAGGAATACAGTGGAGATTAAGAACCCAAAGCTTCTGAGTTCCGTTCTAGGCTCTGCACCTACTTATGACCACAGGCAAGCTACTTATTTCCATGACCCTCAGTCCTGGAAATACTACAACCTCAGAGGGCTGGTGGAGGATGGAGTGAAACAAGGCATTCCAAAAGCACTCTAGGGGGGTTCCCTGGTGGGGTCGTGGCTAGGCTTCGGCACTCTCAACGCCGTGGCCTGGGTTTGATTCCCAGGCAGGGAAGCACCCCCTCCAAAAACAAAAAAAGCATCTTTATTATAAGCTGTAAAGCACTCATAGCAATATTAGCCATAGGTATTATCAAGGCAAAAAGTGATGTTTTTTAAAAGATCAGGAAAAAAAAACCCATAAGGACTCCATGCAAGGGTCAGTTCTGGGGCAGATCTTAAGGTGTCACAGTTAAGGGTGCTCCTGACCTGGATGTGAAAAGCAGCTCCTGCAAGCATGCACCGTGTGCAGTGGGAAGTTAGCTAACGGGACCGGGGCCAAGTCAGCTAAGTCCCCAGGGGCAACCCCACAGCATAGTCCCCACCAAAAGATGGGGATGAAGAGAAATCGATGGCTAGAAAGCCGAGGACAACGGTCTTCAGGTGGTGCCTCTACCCATAATACACCAAGCTTGGGGAGAAAGACCATCAAGCCAAAGAAATGAGCTGGAGGTCACTGGGGGTCACACCGGGGACTCTCTGACTGCCAGTGTCTGCACAGACAGCAAGCAATACTGGGGAAGCCAAGCCAGAGGGAGCCCCCAGGCAGGGTGGCTGTCCTCGTCCCCCATGTTACCTGGTCCTGTGGGCAGCAACCACGCCCCCTTCGTCTCCCTGGAGTTCTTTCCATGAACCGACCTTACCCAGCTCTGTCCTCTGGGGGTGGACTCCGCTAACCTGGCCTTTCTTCGTAAGGCTCTCCTTAGAGCTCACTCCCACTGGCGCATCCTCGGGAGTCAAGGGTAACGGTAGCCAGTGAAAACTGGGGGCTGGCACTGGGGTACCAGAAGAAGATGACTCCACGAGAGCAGGGCATGGGGAGAACCAGCCCGTGACACATGGAAACAACCCACAGCCATGGTCACAACCCACATCAAACATGCCCAGCCCCACACCAGATGGATGACGCTCCAAAACAGAATCAGGCACCTGTGATGAGCTCGCATCTACTCAGCTCCCAGTTCTCTTCCCTGGAGCGGAAGGGTAGCTCATCCACGCAATCGTGAGAAAAGAGTTCAGTAGGACGTACCTCAGAATCAGTAAAAAAGTTGTAAAGGAGGACATCATCAAATTCTAAGCCTTTGGCTTCGTAAACCGTTAACACGAGTGCTAACTCCAGCTCTTCAGGCATTTTCTCCTTTGCTGTTTCATTGGTTACAAGGATTACCTGGCGGGGCAGGGGAGAAGGGAGATATAGGAGAGGAAAAACAAACATCAAATTCTACAGAGAAAAATCTGGTGGAGCTCAGTCTATTGTTACGGGAGGCAGGTAATATCTTGAAAGCAGGGGTCCCCAAGGACCAGGGCCACACAGCAGGAGGTGAGCTCATCTGTATTTACAGCCGCTCCCCAGGCTGGCATCGCCGCCAGAGCCCCGCCTCCTGTCACATCACTGCTGGAGCCCCACCCTGTCAATCACCACCTGAGCCACACCTCCTGTCGATCACTGCCTGAGCTCCGCCTCCTGTCACATGGCGGGGGTGGCATTGGATGGTTAGATGAATAGAAGGCTGAACCCTACTGTGAACTGCACGTAGGAGGGACCTAGGCTGCGGCTCCTTAGGAGAGTCTAACGCCTGAGGATCTGAGGTGGGGCTGAGGCGGTGATGCTAGTGCTGGGGAGCGGCTGCAAACACAGATGGACATGAGCAGAGAGGTGTGACCGCACAGAGACCGTCACAAATCCATGGCTGGCAGGCTCCCATCAAAACCCTATCAGTGAGTGGCAAGTGGCAATGAAGCTGCACCTGGTGGCAGGCTTTAGAGGGGCATGTGAGTTGTATAATTATTTCATTATATATTAATAATAATAACAAAGTGCCCAATGAATCCGGTTGAATCATCCCAAAACCACTCCCCCGCCCTGGTCTGTGGAAAAATTGTCTTCCAGGAAACCGGTGCCCAAAAGCTTGGGGACTACTGCTTTACAGAGAAGTGGCCAGCATGAGCTTGGTTAGCCAGCACTGTGAAAACATTAATACCAAGTGGTCACTCACCCATCTCTGAAACTTCCCCCATCTGGGGGAGGGGCTGTGCTTTTCTCAATTGCAAACCGCCTTTAATGTCAAAACAGACAATCCCAAGAACCTCACCTGGTGGGCTCCAAATTCAATGGGCTGCGTTTTCCTCTTGTTTCCTTGTAGCAAAATTGCCAAGTCACTGACACTACAAGACTCTAGGACAGTTGGTTTGGGGCCATCAAAGAGGCCAGAATCCCTGGGAAGGCGATCGAAGGATTCTGGGAAATAGAACTGAAGCAAATCCACCACTCCTGATGCCAGATTGAGGATTCCTGGAATGACACAGAAAACACATGTCGGATATTGAATATGACAATACGGCTGGCTTTGGGGGTTTGGGGGGAGTTCGTTTGTGTGTCTGTTTCAGTTTGGCTCCAACCCCACCCCCACTCCCCCACCCCGGCAGTACTGGCCCTGACGGTACATGGGATTACAGCCCATTTCCAGTTCCCCTTAGAGCATCTCTCCAGCCCTGCGCCGTCCCACTCCATGCAGTAGATGAAGCCAGGGATGTGTCGTCGTGCTGAGGGTTTGTGGGGTCTCGTTCCTGACCTGCATTCACGTTAGAGAAAATTAGCTCATACAGAGGAATCAGGCGGAAATGGAATCGGAACAATTAGAGCTGTTAGAATGCTAACATAAGGGGCTGAACAGACAGTAAGGAAACAAGAGTTATCCTGTCCCCACTCCTGTTGGTGCGGAGCGCACTGGAGACGACGTTGCCATGGTAACAGCAGTGCTGGATGTTAGCTGGGTCAGCAACCAAGGCCTCCCTGGCTCTTGTCCACCAGGTTTGCATCGGCTGAGAGAGGACCATACTAAGAAACACTGTCGGGGCTGGAGAGAGGATTTTCCAAAGAACTTTCTCCCAGTCCTGTTTTTGTCTAAGCTCTGAAGCAACAGGCAGTGGTGCTGACTGACGACTGCCACACAACAGGCAGCTTCATCAAAATCATCCATTCAATCCTCGTGACTGCCCAGTGCGACGCACCCGAAAACGCCACTCCTACGAACAGGGACTCCGAGAAGTCAGCAAACACCTCCCAGGGACAGGCTTGGAAGCTGGAGTGAACACAGATCGGCCGGGCCTCCCCACTGTTCTTGGGGACCACGTGCTCTTTGCCTCGGCCCCGCCCTGTGACGCCCAGGCAGCAGCCAGAACCTCCGGGACCCGGAATGCAAGGCTGAGCTGTGCGGTGCCGCTGCATGCTGGGAGGCTGCCTGGCTTCTACTCGTGTTCTGAATCCTTGGCTCAACAAATCGGAACTTTAACCTACTTTTGCAATGTGTGTGTATGCATGAGAGTGTGCATCTGCCTCTGTGCATGTGTACGAATGTGTATGTGTGCACGTACAAGGCGGTGGGGGGGGGGGGGCCCAAAAACCCGGAATTTTCTTTTGGAGGCCAGGCCCCTGGTAGCACAGGCCTCCCCACTGGGTGAGGGTTCTGGGAGCCCGTCTGCATCCGTGCACCCGCTGGCGTGGCTGTGAGAGGCTGCGTGCGGCTTCAGTAAAATTTTCTTTTGGAGACTCAACATGTTTGCCCATGTCACGATGTGATGGACACAAACAGCGTGCAGCCTGACAACGCACCTGCCCACACCGTGCTGAGTGTGCAGCAGTGTTTGACCAAAAACAGCAGGACCCCCGTACCCCACCCTCCCTGTTCACCCAGTCTCGCCCCAAGCGACTTTTTTTTTGGTTTCTTCAGATGAAAAAAGGCCTCAAAGGGAAACGTTTTGCCGATGTGGGAGAGGTGACACAGAAAATGACAGAAGCCCTAAAAGGCCTCAAAATCGATGAGTTCAAACACTGCTTTGAGCCGTGGGGAAATCGTCTTGATAGACGTATCGCAGCAATGGAGAGTATTATACTCGGAAGATGACTGAAGTTTAAAGATGTAAGAATAAATACACAATTTTTGTAAATAAACTCCAGGTGTTCTGGGTGCCCCCCTCGTACATACATGCATATACACGTGTGTGGTGTGCATGTATTTTCTCTTTCCACCAAACCACAGCCTGCCTGACATGCATCTAGCAAAAATCTACAATGAACATCACACTTAAACAGAGAAACGTTAGAAATATGCCCGTTATTGCTTCTACTTGGGGTCTGAATGAATGAAATAGGTTAGGAAAAACAAATAACAACTACGGAAAAAGATAAAACTGCCCTTACCTGCAGAAAAATGCCAAAATCTAAAAGTGAGAATGTTCACCATCGAACGTCAGACACCAGACCGACATACGAGAACCAACAGCATCCCTCTACCCCAGTCACAACTGACTGGAAAATGTGAAAAAGGGAGAAAAGGCAGCCACGAGAGAAACAGAAAGTAGAAGGTACGAGGACACGTCCAACAGCTGTGTAAAACGTCTGGGGACAATGATAAAACATGACCAGAGGCAGTAAGAGGAGACCTGAGTAGGGAGAGCTGGAGACCTGCACAGACAACCAAGTCACGGTGGTGGCTACGGGCAGACAGGCACGCAGAGGCCCTTCCCCCTGTCAAGGTAATGCCCCGGCAGGCAGAAGGCCCAAAGGGTCCGGCTCCGAAGAGGCCCGGTCAGTACCCCGAACCCAAGAGTGAGAGATCCAGGCCTGGAAAGGCGACTTCGGAGGCCGCTGGCTCTGCACACGGAGGACCCCGGCCTCGCTGCGGGCTGGCCTCCGAGGGTGCCGTGAAGCGGGAAGCTGAAAGGGGCGAGGGTCCCCAAGGGGAAGAGATGACTGCAACCCGGAGTGGCGGGGACGCGTCTGTGCGACGCTGGGGGCACATCCCCAGGACCCCAGGCAGGGAAGGCCGCCCCTACGTGCCTCCTTACGTGCACCTCGGAGACCCGGTCGTGCTAGCAGCGTGGGACAATGGCCAAGGCCAAGGCCAGCAGCGGGTTGAGGAGAGAAGTCAGAAGGCCCTGGGGGGCGGGGACGGAGGAGGTGCAGGCTCTCCTGGAGAAGATGAGCCCGGAGGGGGTGGACTCCAAGCCCTCCAGCCACCGGATGGCATCAAAGCGAACGGAAATTGTGAGCTCTGCTGTAACCACAGCAGGTGATGGTGGAGTCCCCGGGGTATCCGCCGAAATGCTGACACCACTGGTGACTTGCTGCTCTTGGACTACGACAAGGGGCAGCTGGCCACAGTGAACAGGCGTTCATGGAGCAGGATTACGTGAAGAGCAGCAGCAGCACATGCTGAGGAACACCCAGGCCGACGCTGTTTTGGACGTACGTGACTCTACTACAACCGCGGGAGACAACTTGCCCCACCTCACGGGAACGCCGGGTAATGGTGGGTTAGAAGAGGGAGAACGGTCGGCCTCGCTCTTGGCTGTGGGACCAACCTGAAGCTCGAATGACAATACGTACAGATTGTAATGCACTTGGACAAGCACGGATGGGAACTGGGGTCAGCGGCAATGCAGTTTGGGGGCACAATTCCCGCAGAATCTGCGTGTTCTGCATGTGCTCCCCCACATGGAGCTGCTGCAAATGTTGATGAAAAGACTCTGAAACGAGGAGTTTGTGCAGCCAGTCTTCCTACCACGATGGGAGGGGGGTCGCTGGGATCTGGGTACAGAAGGCGTTCAAGATCCTGTTAAATTTTGGTTCTGTTGGTTTCTACCTTGGACACAACACAGTGCAGGATTATTTTCCTACTCTGTCCCTGTGTGCGATGACAGAAATTGTAGGAAACAGCAGGAAAAATATTAAGAAAAAGGTGGCAGCACTGCCCAAACAGGAGGACGTTCAAGAACAGGAAGAGGTAGTGCATGAAGACAGTGAGTGGGCTATCGAGTTGGTATCTGAGCTTTCAGAGAGCGGGGCTGAAAAATTCCTCAAGTCCAGTTCCTGGCTTACCCGAAGGAATGACAGGGGCATATACGATTCCCAAAAAGCAAGAAGACTGTACCTGAGGTCATAGTGGAAGATTCTGGTGAAAGCTCGGAAGACCTCATGGCCAAGATGAAGGCTATGTAGATACCGACTGGCCTATATTCCATGTTCTGTATTTAACCCTATTCCTTTGCAATTTTAAAAAAAAACAAAACCCTTTTAAAACTGACAAAATAAAAGAAAGACCTGAATAAAGAACTGTGCCATGGAAAAAGTCATGGCCCAGCAATCTCAACAACGTAAAAACGCGAATTCCTCCCCAGAGCAGCAAATTCAGTGAAATTCCAATCCAAATTGCAAAGAAGTGTTGGACAGGTTTGATAACGTCCATAAATATGAGGGCTGTCTGCAAAGTATCCAGCCATGTAATACGGAAAACAGAGTATTTCTGGCTGGACGTTTTCCGGACCGCCCTCACATAAGACAAATCAAATCCAACAGTGAGCCCAGAAACGGACTCACAGATACATGAAAACACACACACGCACACACACACACACACAGCATTACAGCTCAGAGGACAGGATGGACTGTGAGGTGAATGACACCATGACAAATTATCCCTATGGAAAAAGGAAAATGGTATCGCACAGGGTGACAGTATTGCCAATGCTGAGAGACCTTGCGTGTAATACTCCCGCCAGCCCCTGCACGGCGGGACCCTTGAAAGTGGTCTAAAGAAACAAAAAGTTATGTGTCAGCTACGGACAGCCGTACCTCCGGGATGGTACGTCACAGCCCAACACCGGCAGGGACGCCAAGGCCATCGCCACAGCGCGTTACGGTCACAACGGCGCGCAAACAGCAGTGAGGGACACGCGGCCTCGAGCTCCAGGTTACTGACGGGCAGAAACCCCAAAGCCTCACGTTACGCAGCAACGGGAAGCTGCAAGACGATGCCCGGCATGATGGCAACGATGGCGTCCAAGCGTGGACACCAACGCTGTGCGTGGCTCACGGACACGGGCGGGACACGGGCGGTGGGGCGGTGAGCACTCCGGAAACCACGAAGGCGTGGTGTGGCGTGGGCGTCCCGTTGGCGTGTGCCTGCCGTGCCTCAGTTTCCTCCTCTGTAACAGGAGAGTGAGGCCTACCCCTGTGGGGTGTTGGAGGGCTCAGCTGGGCACTCGATGTAAACCGCCCAGCAGCATCCCTCACACAGAGAAGGGGCACAACTGGGGTACAAGCTCAAAGCTCCCCCCACCACCTACCGGCCACCCCTCTCTTTTGGCTTCTTGAAAGAAAATCTACTTTAAGGGCCAATGACCTGCATCTGGAACATTCCTTCATCTCGTAGAAGCCACGTGCTTTAGTCAACGCCCTCGAGCGGGGTAACGCTTCCCCGGGAATGACGTCACTTTGTTGCAAACCGCCTCAGATCCATCACTAGGGGGTCCCCCTCCACTCAACCACAACTTGGGTTTTCCACCAGAGGAGGAATCGGGGCGGAAACCCTAAGACCGCCTGCTCCCGAGTGCCCTTCCTCACGCACGGACCGCTGAGCACGACACGGTGCTCACGTCAGCGCCAACAATGCGACGGAAGCCGGGCCGCCGCGCCCCAAGCAGCCGAGGCCCGTGCCCACGCCCCCGCCGTGCCGGGGGGCCGAGGCCGGGACGTACCGGAATGGGACCTGTAGTTCTGGTACAGCTGGTAGACGGTCTTGGGCTTGCGGACGGCACAGCGCGGGTCCACGGCGCTTCGGCTGGCGTGGTGGAACAGGGAGCGCAGGTCGCTGAAACGGAAGGCCACGCCGCGCATGATGCTCTGGGCCGTGTCCCCCGTGAGGAACATGGCGTTGGGGTCGTCCACACACTTCATCAGCAGCGCCAGCTCGGCCTGCGTGAAGTCCTGGATCTCGTCGCCGTAGAGCTCGTGGATGGACCACGGGAGCACCCGGAGCTCCGACAGCCTCTGGGACAGGTTGTACAGCACGTCCTCCTCATCGAAGTACCCCTTCTGAGACCTGATCTGCTGATACAGGCAGAAGAGGCTGTAGATCTCGCTCCGGTCCTCCTTGAAATTGGGGGCGCGCTTCCTCCCTAATTTCTTATACCCTTCTTCCGTGAGTTGCCCCTGGGGGCAGTTGAGGGCCTCGAAAGACCCCTTCAGAAAAGACTTTATTTCTTTCCAAATCAGGGCGGGGTTGTAGGAGGTTCTGCCTTTGTTCATCTTGGGCCAGATCTCGTTGGTGAACACCTCAAACGTCACATACACCCGGGGGTCGATGTCACACGCACGCACTTCCACGCCCCTAGCCTCCTCGTCACTGTCTCCATCTGCCTCCGCCTCCTCCTCCTCCTCCTCCTGCCAGTGAGGGATGGTCAGCTCTTCCTGCGCGGACCACCCCACGATGGTTCTTTTCAGGCTGCCATCTTCGTTCCTCAGGAAGAAAGGTTTGGGCAGGGAAGCGTCCAGCAGGAGGAGCAGCTGCTTGGAGGTGACAAACAGAGGAAAGTTCTCGTCCCTCAGGTCCTGCAGTTTGTGAACGTGGGATTCCAGGGGTCTGTAGTGGCTGGTGGTCTGCGTAGACTTGGAAAGCTCAATGAAATTCCTCTGGACCTCCTGGCACAGCACGTGGTTCTTGGTCACGAAGATCTGATGTAAATGCTCCAGCTGCTGCGGGGGGCCTGGGGCACCGCCCTCTGCCGCGTCCCCGCCCACTGGCCCTGCACAGGCTCCGCCCTGCTGCTCCTCGTTGACGCCACCCACGGTCCCCATGTCCTCAGAGGCGCCCTCGTCCTCGTCCCCGTCCTCGTCCCCGTCCTCCTCCTCCTCCTCCTCCGCAGCCGGACCCTCCGTTCTGGGCTCCGCCACCAAGCTTCTCCTTGGCCAGACCTGCTTGGCCAGCAGGGGGCTTCCCGCCTGCCCGGCCTTCTCCCAGTAACCGTGGAACTTCTTCCAGAGCCGGTACAAGCAGCAGGTGGTCTTCCCGGTACCGCTGCGGCCAATGAGGAGGATGGGCTCCGGCGGCCGGGGGCTGAGGCCGATCACGGCGTGCTCGAGCTCGCCCACCCGGAAGGGGTACTCGGCCGCGGCCGGCGTGTCGCTGAGGATGTTGAAGGCCATACTGGTGCTGAAGCTGTGGAACTTCATGATGTTGTACTCGGTGTGCACGGCGCTGGCCGGCGGGAAGTACTCGGGCTCCGGGCGCCCCCGGCCCCGCTCGGCCTCCGTGTCCTCCACGTAGCAGCGGGGTATCCGCTTCTGGACCCTCATGTGGGTGGACGCCTGGCCTCTGCTGATGCCCCTCAGCTTCTTCCGCAGGACACAGGACAAGCCCCGGTTGTAGGCGCTGCAGATGGCCCTGATGGAGTCCGTCAGCTTGCCGTGGTCCAAGACGATGTCCCAGATGCGGATAATCTCCGTGTAGACCCGGCCTGACTTCTCCATGGGGTGCGGGCTCCGCTCTGCGGCGATAATCTTCTCGGGGTTCTCGCTGCACCGCGGGGAGAAGTCAATGGCGAGCTCCCACAGCATCCGGGCGCCCTTGCCCAGCTTGGCCTCGAAGAGCTGGATGTTCCCGTGCTGGTGTTTCAGCCGCTTCTGCAGGCCCCGCGTCCACTCGCCGTTGCCCAGCTGCTGGATGGCCAGGATGGTTTTCTTCTTCATGAGCTTGGGCGTCGCCTTGCTGGACAGCTTCTTCAGCATCTCCGACGTGCACTCGATCTCCCACGTCATGTTCTCGAAGTCCTGGAGGCAGACCTCCGTGTCCGGCGTGCTCCCGTCCTCCTGCTCGCCGCAGGTCTCCCTGCCTCTGTGACCCGCGGGGAGGAGCTGCAAGGCCCCAGGGCCACCCTGAGCATGTCCCTCCGCTGCCTCAAGGACAGCAAGGCTGTCCCCACTGCAGACCCCTGCCCCCAGGGCTCGCGGGAGCTCATCTTTCTTTGCGTCGGTGCCAGCTCCCGTCTCCGGCGGCGCGGAGTCCTGAGGAGAGCCCTCTGGGAGGGACGTGTCCAGTGCAAGCTTCTCAATCAAACCCGCGATGTCCTGCACAAGGCCCTCCCTGCGGGAGCGGGGCCTCACGGCCTCGGGCTTCTGCTTCGGCCCCCGGGCACCCGGGAGCGTCTTGCAGCTATCAGGGACCACGGCTGCTTCAGGCAGGGATGGGGCGGTGGCGCCGCAGGACGGGAGCTTGGATGGGGCCTGGGACTTGAGCTGAGACGTGTGACCGGGGGCAGCAGGCCTCGGGAGCTTCCCTGCGGGGGCCGGCGAGTCCTGCCGGGTCCTCCGCCGGCTCTCGGCCAGAGCTTTGTTCCAGGCCAAGAGGAGGGCGTCGTTCTTCTTCACGCGGTGCCGCGCGTCTCTCCCCTCCTTGTTCTTCAGGCTGAGGTTGATGTCGAACGTCGCCAGCAGGTCTAACAGCTTCGCCATGCGCCTCAGCATGCCCTTCTGGAAGAGGACGTGCATCAGTGTGTTGCCGTTGCTGTCCTGGGTATTGGGGTCGAGGTAGTGAAACGTGGTGGGGTTGGACCTGAACAGACCCAGCAGGTGGCTGAGGGAGTTGAAACCGATGTCAGCTGCAAGACACAAACCAAAGCCCGTGAGTGCGGAGCTGCTCTTCCCAGGAGACCCCTGGGTGTGAGGGACATGCCAGCCGGGTGCGCCTCAGAACTTCCCTCAGCATGCCACAGCCAGTGGGGGAGGCCAGGGCTGATGTGCTCCCCGAGGGGCATTTGGCAATGGCGGGGGGCATTTTTGACTGGCACGGTTTGGGAGACGATACTGGCATCTAGTGGGGGAGGCCAGGGATGCTGTTAAACGTCCCACAGGCCACAGGACAGTCCCCGTAACAAAGAACGAGCCAGCCCACATGTCAATAGTGCCCAATACCCGTACAAGACTCCCGTAAGACCCGCTGCGTCGGGAGCCCTGAACATGGTATAAATCAACGGGGAGCATGTGTCAGCCGGGCACAGCCAACGCTGGAACTTAGGAATTCTCCTCGATCAGTCCGGCCTGACCGGGCATCAGTCGTGAGGGTCAGTCCTTCCCCTCCAGCTGTGGGTGGCCCTTGCCAAACAACGGGCCTTCTCCCACAGGAAAGGCCAGTGAGGCAGCTTCCTCCTCAGGGGGAAGGCTGGAGAAGAGAGGCCTACCATTGATGTCTAAGAAGATGTGCAGAGCTGCATGCAGAGGAGTATCGCCTTCCGTGAGAGACATGCCCTGGGGGTCGGCACCCTTGGTCAGGAGGAGGAAAGCCACCTCGAAGTCTGCGTGTTTCAGGCTCGTGACGAGCGGCCCCTCCTGGCCGTTCTGGAGACCCTTCGGCGAGGCTGGGGGGCGGTGGAGACAGAGAGAGGGGCACCTGTGAGTGCACTGCTGACACAAGGTCCAGCCTGGCTCACTGGGGAGGGCAGGACCACTCCTGCCACTTGCTCCAAGGGAAGAGCTGGTGCTCACCCCACTTCTAGGCCCTCCTACCTCCCCACCACCCCGTTCTGGGAGGCAAAGGCTTCCCCACTCCTCAAAGCGAAAGCCCAGCTCCCTCCAGTGCCCTGTCCGTGGGCTCTCTCCAGCTTGGACCCCGGAAGGCAGCGTCAGCCCTGCCAGGGAGTGGGGACAGGGCCTGGGGACAGCTAACTGACACCCTGCACTTGCCTAACCCTGCATCTGTCACACAGTGACCCCGACATTCCTTGTTTCTATGAAGCTTCCGCCCCCAGCCGCAGCCTCCCCGGACACCTGTCCAGGCCCCACATCACCTTTCTGGCTCAGGCCACACCTCCCCTGTGCCCAGCAGGCGGCCTGCCCTCCACCCACGCGATCTGCAGCCCCCCTGCACTCTCGGTCTTGGGTCCCCAGCACCTGACCCCAGGGAGGTGCCCGAGAAGTGCTCGGCGAATCGGGACAACAGGAATGCTGTGACGGCCGCACTTTCTGGGCAAAGGTGGGAACGCCTCCCACTTGGAATAGGCTGGAAGAAAAGCACTCCAGGAGCCATTCCATCTGCCTCCCGGAACCTGCGTGTTTGACCGCTAAGGACCCACGTGGCATTGCTCCTTCTGAAGCGCATTTCGCCTCAAATGGCAAAGCAAGCAGAAAACCAGACAACCGAGACGCTCGTCCAAGAGCCTGAGCACGGACCTCCTCGAACTTTTAAAAGCGCCGCGGGGAAGAGGCCCCATCATCACGCCCGTGTCGTAAAGAAGGCAGGGAGGCGTACACCGCGCACCCACGGCCACAGTGAGCCGCGGGACTAGTGGGAGTAAGGCAGCACGACGTCTGCAGGCTCCAGACCCACGTCCAGCCCAGCGCGACTGTCTGGTGAGAGTGGCCACTGTCCCCACCCCCCGGTGAACTGCTTCTTCGAAAACAGGCACCTCAAACCCCCAATCCGCTGACCAGGAAGGAATGCCCCCGGACCCACGTGGCACGTGGGCAGCAGGGAAAAGGCCAGCAGAGGTCAGGGGGACGTGGCTGCCGTGGGCTGAACAGGGGTGCAGAACCCCCCAAGCACCTGGGGTTTCTCACACAGGGGACGGGGTGCGGGGACAATTACAGAGGTAACTGGAATTCACAGACGTGCAGAGTTCCTACAGGGCCGCACCCCCGACGAGCCTGTTTCAAAATGAGAAGCTGTGGAGGGACAGAACGAGGCAGAACGTCCACGTGGAAGCCCCCCCAACCACGTGGAAGCCCCCC
>PVJL010016906.1:0-19623 GCA_004026885.1 Lyroderma lyra | reverse complement strand
TAACTGTCAGCCCCAGGAATTCCTCAACCCCAGATGTGCACTGATTATACCAAGGTCAAGCCTGGGCGGCGGGCCTGGCTTTAACCCTTTGGGGACTGACACTAGGCTTAAGTTAAATCATTTTATATAGCTCTGGCTTTTTCATACACTTACAATAATATTCAAATGATGCACATGTGGAAGTACTCGAGTAGTGCTAAAGAACTATTTTAATATAAGGTGGGGGTATCACTTATTTTACTTTTCTAAAATTGTTTACTCGAGAGCTTTTTATTAACTTTTCTCAGTAACATTGCTTTTAAAAAGATTTCCAGCAGGTTTAGGAACTGATATTTAATTCATAATCAAACTCACTTAAAATATTCTTTAGAGTTTTATAATGCCTTAGGTGCAATTCTATTTAAATTTCACAGAATCTCCACAGATGTTTTTACTCTCTAGTTAACAACCTCTGCATCGGTTTACCTAATCTCATGAATCTTATTTTCTGCTTTTAACTGTGTATCTTTCCCAGTTCTGCCCAGCCACATGCCAACAACTTTTAGATATAGTAAAATTAATTAATTTAGAGAAAATGGAAAACTGGAGTGCTATTATTGAAATTGTAAAATGTTACCAAGTTTGACTATTATGCCAAACAGAGGAAGCTATACAAACTATATAAAACTCAGCTCCCTTTATGTTTCTTAAAAAAGATACCTTGAATATAGAAGATTGTTAGGCTTAAGCATTACAGTTAATTAACATGTGCTAAGATATAGAGGCTCGGTTAAGGGAATTAACCATTGACAACTGAGTGATAGGTTCTTCACTTTATATTCCTAAAACTGGTTGGCTCACCCTTACTAGCATCTCATCGGGGAGTGACAAGACAGGCAGGGATATCATGCAAAACTACTTCCTGAATATACCTCATGCTTGCCTCCATGGACTCAGCTCTTTCAAATTGACTTTATTTCATATTGTCTGTATTTTTCACAGCCTCTTCTGTTTGAATTTGTCTAACGTACTTAAGGCATTTACAAGGGAGAGCTTCTGCCCTTTACAATTTAAGAACTCCCAGGTGCCTCACATATGACCTGTGTGGCTGCTGGCTGCCTTCCTCTGTTTTCCAGGCTGCTGGCTGCCTTCCTCTGTTGACTGTCTCTCTTTCCTTTGGCTCATGGGACCCTTACTTATTAATCTTCCTCCCCTCAGAGTTCCCCATTTACAACTACACTCCCCTGGGGTGTGGTTCTTCCTTTGTACTTTTCTTGCAGAGCTTGACATAAACAGTTTTACCATAATTTTCTTCCTATCACTGTTAATACATGATCTTCTATAACCTGAAGTCTATGGGCATTTATGCTGGTGCCCCTGGTAGTTAGTAGGTTTTCATTAATGTTTATGTGACGCAGGGACATAATCCTTTAAGAACTAGAGATTATCTTGCTCTGTTAACTCTCTTGGACACCCTCTTTCATCCAGAACTCTGGCTCTGCTTTTAGGAAGGAATCCATCATTTAAGACCCTATACTATTCTATTATAAAAAGACTTCTGACTTCCACTGGTAGAAGAGGTGACTTTCTTGTTTAAAAAGCTTTAATTTTCATTCAGTGCCATGTTGAAAGGAAAGGTTATCTTGTAACACCCAGGCAGTGAAGATTACAGTAGATTAGAATGTCTCTTTATGTTTGAGATTGAATGGAGAATTGCTACAGGGTTAAATTGTGTTTATTCTTTTCTTTTATACACTATCTAGAAAACCAGAAGAGGCAACCTGTTACTTAGAGTTTAATCAGGTGACATTCTTGCTGAAGAAATTGTTATTCGTAGGCTGTCATTTGATGATTTAAAAAAAATCTTTTCAGTTTGAAAAGTAGAAATGTTTTTAGAAGACTGGTAAATAAAACTGAAGTAGCAATGTACCACTGTGCTTTATGGAATAAAGAGGAAAGTGGGAAATGCTAACTTTGTGATTACATCTTTGAAGCATCAAAGGATGATTTTCATACATGTATTAAGGAACATAGATTCCAGTTGGCTTTATCTAACTATTCCCCTTTTCATCAAATTTAAGAACAAATTTGGGCTTATTTTAGATCTGTATCTTTGATTATCCAGAGTATAACTCATTTTGCTTTATGCCTGCTGCACTCTGTCTGGCGTGCAGTTTCTTAATACAGAGTGCCAGTCAGTTCAGTTTAATGAATGATTAGGGAACCTCATTATTAAAAACTTAATATATCTGATTTTTCAATGACTCTTAAATGTATCTCCCCAAAATATTTTAAAGTGTATACTGTGCTTATATATAAGAAGAAAGGCAACTTCAGCAGTGAAGAGAGGAAAATAAAGTGTGGGAGCTAGAATTTTAAGACCCAGTAAAACTTTTATCATTGCTTATTCTAACGTGATGGGATAGTAAATTACATTTCATGTTTTCAAAACCAGTTTGAACAATGATTTTTGGTAGCTTCTTGTCTCCTTTTCTTTACCCAATTGATTGACACCTATTTCCCCTCCAATAAGTTTCCTTTCTTTTTATGCTGTCCTTTAGCTTCCAAGTCCTTAACTGGATGAACCACTTTCAGCCCTGTCTTTGCTTCACACTCCAAAATTAACTTCCTTTTCCCTTTATTTCCAACAAAAGTCATCTGTACCTTAATGAAACTGATCTCTCTTTGCTATTAAGAAGGAAGTACAGCAATTAAATTAATTAACAGTGATTAATTAATATTAAAAGTTTATGATGAATTATATTTCCTACTGTTATATATTAAAAGAAGAAACTTTTCACCCTCTATATCCTTAGAAATATACATTTTTGTAACCTTCCTCAAAAGCATTCTGGCAACATCTATCAAGAATAAAAATTAAAAATTGTTCTTATGATTATCCCAGCAAATTTATTTCTAGAATTTATTTCCAAGAAAATAACTGGAAATAAACACTTATACATAGGTATATTGATCACAATAGTATGTTTAATAGCAAAAGAAAAAGTAAACTATGTCATAAATATAATGATGAATATAGTGGATAGTGGTAATATAATGAGTTGGGAAAGCAGAAAAAAGAGAGAGGTATGGCTAAATGTTCATGGCCCATTTTTGGATTATCCTGAGGCTTTCTTACCCATCATCTCCCATGAAACCAGCATGGAGTCAGGCAGGAGTGATGTCTGCTTAAGAGCTAAAAGATTGTCAGGTATTTAAAACTAGAGAAAGCAAACAAATAAAAGGTCAGTAGAAATTATAAAGGCCTTTTTGTGCTTAAACCTTCCAAAATACTCAAAGTTTAATTGAGCCTAGTTGAGTACAAAACATGTTAGGTTAAGAGTGTGGGCTTCTGATCACATACAGTGTCCTTCCCAGCTCTCTTTGGGTAAGTTGTTTAATCTCTCAAACTTCAGTAAACATATAGTAAAATCATTTACTTTATATGTTATTGTGGGATTCAAGAATGTAATTCATATAAAGTGACTAATATCATATAACACAAAGGGTACTCAAATGTTCTTATTCTTAATTCAGTGAGGAAGGTAGTTAATTATCAATAGATCATAATTTTTAGATTCTAATTTTAAGGTTAGATACTTTTAATATTACCTGATTTTTCAGAGAATTAGATTATATTTTGTTGAGAAAAATCCTAGTTTATTGGAAAGCATCTGATATTTTATAACAATATACACACTGTATTTAATTATCCTAGGTGAGATGCTATATGTTAGTCACTCCAAATAAATTTTTAAAATTGGTGTGCATGGAGCCTAAGGGGAAGTAACACTTCTAAACTCTTAACCTTATAAATTCAGTCCATAAAGTTATAGTAAAAGTCTCAGAGCTGCATAAAAATCTTTGTAGGATAATTTGCACAAGTCCTTTCTTGTCCTGGGTAGATGGATGAGCACTAAATGACTTAACCTAAAATGCATAAACTAATAGCAAATTTGAGAATGCTTTCACCAGTCTTAACTCCTTGACTCTTGTTTAATGAGCCCAAGTCTCCCTCTGGATATAGTGCGTGAAATAACTTGATAGATTATTATAATTTTTTTCAAAAAATCTATTTTCTTTCCCATTAAAAGTATCAGAAGAGACATCATAGTATAACCTGATAGGTTTTATGCATGTTAAATATAAAAGCTCATTAACCTATATTAGATAAAATATTGGCACACAGTAAATTAAGTGATCAAGAATGACATTCTAATGGTTTTTGCATTGGTCTTTTGAAATTAGGTTGATTATTTACACTCATTGCCTCGTAATAAATTTTTTTAGTTGTCAGTAAATTAAAAATAGGTTTGTAAGCATTCACACAAAGTTTTTTGGAGAATATTAACAATATTTTGCTTACTCTAGTTGGCTTTGATGTGAGGTGATCTAACTGTTAATGTAGATTCTTCTCAAGTGTGAGGTGTGCCTTTGCTCTGTGTCCATCACGTGTCCTATGCTTTATACAGATGATCACATGGGATCTCAACAGCAGTTTTAGTTTGTATGTTCCATTGCAGGTGAGGAAAATGAGGTACAGAGAGATTTTTCTAAAGGTCTGAACCATTTTCATCTCATTCAATTCCTTCCACACATAAGGAGTTTAGTTGTTATTATCATAAAAACTAATTGTGGGCCTAGAATAGGGATTGGTTGATAAATTGATTGGATCTTTTGTCTGTTTCTGTACAGGAGACAAGTTTTTACTTTTTAAAATTTTGGGGAAAATCAAAGAATTATATTTCATAACACATGAAAATTATATGAAATTCAAATTTAACTGTATTGGAACACAGCCACTCCCACTCATTTATTTATTGTCCGTTGATGCTTTCATGATAAAAAGGCTTGAGCAGTTGGGACAGATGTCCTATGGCCTGCAAAGCCTAAAAGAATTGCTCTCTGGTTCTTTACAGAATAACTTTGCTGATCCCTGGTCTAGAGTGATCATCTATCTCAGGCTTTTATGAGTGACTTTATTCATTATTGAATGCTTACTACTTGCCATGCACTGTGTTGCATTATTGTACCGGTGATGTGGTAATAAACAAAGGGACACAGTGGGTACCTTCCTGGTGCTTAAAGTTAATAAAATATTAATATTTAATAGTCATTAGATATATTTAATAAATTTATGTAATAAAATTGCTTGGTCATTTAAATAAAATATGTTACTATTCATAAGGTTAACTGTTAATAATTTATATAATAAAATTATTTGGTTAATTTAAGCATTTACCATTAAGCATTATTGTTTGAAACTTTTTTCTTTTTAAAATGTGTAAGTATACCACGCTGAACATAAACCTATCTGTTTTAGATGATTTGTGATTTTATTGTGATGAGTATCATATATTCAAGCATGTATTTTTGTGTTTCTACAGCCATAGATGTCAGTAGTATTGGAAATTGAACTGAACTATTACCATTCTGGGGCATGTTCTGAAAACTATTTATTGCTAAATTTGTACTAAGTCCCTGGTACCAGTTTGTTTCCTTGTCATTGGTCTTTCTCTTAAGAATAAATTACAAAATATTAAAAAATATGCTGAATGATTTAGTTTGTACTTTGTGCTGCTGCATCTGTTAGCCTCAGTGTACATCTGCATTTCACTTTTCTTTATTGGATGCTAACTTTGTTAACATTAATGTATTGTTATATTTAAGTTTACTTAATCTGTATTAATCATGCCCTGAACCAAAAGTTTACGTAATTTCCCTGTGGTAGCAGTAGCATAATGCTTGAAAAAATGATATCAGTGTTACTTTTCTGTGTTAGACTCATTGTCTGGTTTATCTAGGTTTATATTTTAGAGAAACATACCATTAGTCCCACGGGGAGAGAAATGGTTTTAATCCATGCATCATTTGTCTATCCATCTGACTTCTATTGACTGCTTGATATGTGTCAGAACTATCCTAGCAATTGCCCTTTAGAAGTCAATTTCTCTATACTCTGAGGGCATTGAGTCGTCTCCTCTTGACTAAAGATCCTGTGTTCCCCAAAGGAGTTGACAGGGCTTTGCCAGGCATGAATTTTTGCTGTGTGTGTGTGTGTGTGTGTGTGTGTGTGTGTGTGTGCACGCGTTCAACTTCTTTGGTTTATTTGCTCTCTGAGTGTAGTCTCTTAAATGCAAGGTACAACTTCTGTTTATTTTAGGTCAGTTTGCTTCTTCTAGTCTTGTCTCCTTAAATCTGACAAATTATTATGTTGACAAAAGGATTAAATTACATTATGTTGAACTTTCTACATCATACAGCACCTTTAATATTGGCTTTTAAATTTGTTTTTCTGGACCTCAAGGTACTTGTCATCTCAAAATAAACTCATTGGATGTTCATGTTGCTATAATTATTATAGCAAATTATTTCAATTTGTTACCACATTTTCTATTATGATAGCTCAACAGTGCAATTTTTTTCTTCAGTTACACCTCTATTGAGGAGAAGCTAATGTAATCAATCAGTAATTTTTCAATATGATTGTCTTTCATTGCAGTGTGCTACAGATTTTAGAAAATGTAGCTTAGCTTTAAAGTTAAAAAGGAATTTCAAATGCTAACACTGCCTATTGAACAGGATACTAACTGACCTCAAGCACTTAGTTGATAGTGCTGAAGTATGGCTAGGAAGTTCTCAGTGTGAGTAGAAGAAAAGAGCCTCCTCTTGTCTTTCTCTTTCACATTCAAACACACATGTGTATTTATATTTTACATGTTTACTAATTATATTCATGCATTTATTTTCCACTGAGCTATTATATATTATTGCTATCTACGAGATTCCTATTTCTTCTGTACACAGTATTGTTTAATAAAGCAGCAGATGTATAATAAGCCCCTAAAAAGTAGTTGATTAGACCTCTGTAATTGATTTATAATTAAATTTACATTTATCTTTTCCCGATTTTGATTTATGTGATGAGCGAGCGACTTGATAAGGAAGATTGTTACTCATTCAACACACTGGAACAGAAGTTTTAAATTAATGATTCTAACTGATTCAGTTTTCCCCGCTTTTTCTTTTATGTGGATATGGTTTGGAGGGGGTGGAGTGGGCATTGTGGTTCCTCATTTTCAAAAGATTCATTTCAGGTTTGAACAAAAGCAGAACAGCCTTGATACTGACACATATTGGAATTTGTAATGTGAATGCAGGTCTTCCCTTTTGAATTCTAGTATCAAACAAAATTAATAAAATGTAATATTAAGGAATAAGACTCCACTTTGAAAAAGGTAGTGTATTTATAAAGGGAACTTATTATTATAATTGAGTTATTTTAAATTTCTATTATATAATGACAAAAACATGAGAAAAATGCATAGTACAAGATTGGCACCACCTGCTGGCTCATAAAATAATAATTTGGATCTTTAAAAAATTACCTTTCAGGCAACTGAGAAAAATCAAAGATAGTAGTAGTTGCAACAAAAGTTTCCACTTAAACATTGGTATCTTAAGACTGTTTTAAAGAAATTTGGAGTTAAAGCTTTGGAAAGTTACTGTATATTTTAAGGCAAGGCTGGGCAAGACTTTGATCATGGTTCACTGGTGGACCACCAAACAATTTTGGGGTGACTACCTGAATAATAAAATAAATAGCTAGTGGACTGCAACACTCACAGAAAATTGGAAGTAGCCCTTGCCCTAAAAGAAGTATGCTTGAGCCTGTTTTAAATAAAATATACACATAGCTATTAGGAACTATTACAAACTATTTATTAGAAAGTGACATTCTTACTGGTCAAATCTCATAGCTTTTATATCTTCTGGGTCATCCTTGGATCGTGAGTATGAGATTTTTGTTTTGCTTTGTTTTGTTTTGTTTTTCCCCATCTTTTGTTATTGAGATTATATATATACACATATTTTTTTATTAAATTTATTGGGGTGACATGGTTAGCAAAAATTACATAGGTCTCAGGTGTACAGTTCTACTGTGCATCATCTATGTGTAGCATTATGTGTTCACCACCCAGAGTCAGTTCTCTTTCCATCACATGCTTGACTCCTCCCCACTCTCCCACCTTGTCCTCAGGTAACCACTAAGCTATTGGCTGTGTCCATGAGTTTTTGTTTCATTGTTGCTTTCAGTTTTATATTCCACATATGAGTGAAGTCATATAGTTCTTAGTTTCTTTCTGTATGGCTTATTTCACTTAAGTTCCACCCATTTTATTGCAAATGACAGTATTTTATCTTTTCTTACAGCTGAGTAATATTCCATTGTGTGTATATACCACAGCTTCTTTATCCAGTCATCTACCGAAGGGCACTGTGGTTGTACATCAAGTCCAGTAAAATTTTTCACAGTGCTCACTGCTTCTGACTCTAGGAAATTCTTGTTCTGTATTATAAATCATTATAAATCAGTATTAATATATAATAGGTGAGCATTACTACTGTATAGTATTTCTACAATTTTCTTTGTGTGTAGGATCATAATAGTTTATCAGTTCAGTTTTACATTTCTCCTCTTTCAAATGTTAATATGTCAGCCCAGAAAACAGTGAAAACATCTTTTGTTGGCCAAAGGCCTATTATTGTGCTTTGGCTAATATTTTGTTTTAAAGGTCTCCTTTGTACCTGTTGAAAGCTGTCCTGTCAGGGCTATTTGAGCTGTCAACACTTCTAGTGCATTCTTTCTTAATCTGTGATGATATTAAAATAATTTAAACTCATGAAAATTTCAAGAAGCTGTGGATGACTGATAAACACCTCAAACTGAGTTTCTAGAAGTTCTTGGTTTGGATACAGTCTGAATTTTTCAGTGCTGGTAATCTGTCTCCATGTTCTGACTTGATCTTTTCTGTGTGCCCACCTTAAATTGTTGAGGTAAAGTAAGATATTATCGAAGACTTGCTCATATGTTTCAAGTGTGGTGTTTTGTTTTTTTTTTCTTTTCACTCTTGTGAAACCAACTCTAGAGATATTATATGACCTTTTCCTATTAGATATCTAGGAACTTGTTCTCACTTCATAGGAATAAAGAAATAGGATTTCTAGACATGGCATTAATGCTACTTACTACCTAGCTATCTACTGGTTAACATGTCAAGTCTCTTGTTTTTATTTTCTTAATCTACAAAATATTAAGTGGGACTAGAAAGATCATTTTGGGAGCTCTCTTAAACTATAATTTTTTGCTATTGATATGTATTAATTCTGTGAAGATACGTTTAGGGTAGATAATGTACTATTAATCACCTATTTTATTGCTATTTCTATTTGCCTCTTTAATTTTGTTTCCTTCTATTGAAGTGATTATTTCTTTTGTCAGAACTTAAAAGTAATTTTTCCATTGTCTTACATACTATATTTAGCAATAAGGTGCCACATTCTCTTACTTCTTTGCCAGCATACATTTTTATTCCTCAAGCATATTATTTAAACTTATATTGAATGTTTATTATTGTATCACACAGGTTCCAGGGACTGGAAACAGTAATAAATGAAACACAATTCCTGTCTTCAGTAAATTTGCAGTTTGATGTATTTTGCTTTGGTGACAATCTACTATGCTCAGTCTTGATCATATTTCTGTATGCTCTGGCATATTCTTATATCTTCTATTTTAGGAGTGTTAGTCTGAGACGAGTCAACTTCTTTATGCTCTTGCTTAGTGATTATAGTAAATTTTGATTTCCTTTTAGGGTCAGGAAAGTACATGTTGATGATTTGTAAAGATGACATATACATCTTTTAGGACATAATATATTTCTGAATGGTGAGAAGTTAATTTTTTTATTGGTCACCACATTGTAGGATAGTCATAAATGAAAAAAGCACAGGTTGAGCTTGAAACATTTAAGTGGACCTTGAAGTTAAAGAAGAACCTTTAAATCTACTGAGAATGGTTCTTGGAATAATTTAAGAGGCACTATGAGTGTTTTGTATCCTTGAAAACTCTTTGAATGGCAACTTTATATAGTAGATTATATTTAACTTTCCCTTACTCAGCTGTTTGTCAGAGACCACAAATTGTTTTATTCCTGAATTAAGTAGTCTGAAGTTTCATTGCACTCTGATTTTACATACCTTTGTGTCTGTAAGACATTGGAGGAAAAAGGTGTCATTTCAAAAATACGGTTTCTTTAGTCATCTAAGTTCCAACTAGTGCCAACCATGTTGCTGGCACTTCTGTGGCTTTATATTTATAAATATATTTCAGTGTTTTTCACTAGGTAGGGTATCTGTTGTAGAAGAGATAAAGAACTTACAAATTTACTTCATTATGTCCAAAAGATAACCCAAGAGACATATTTACCTGAGCATAGCTCTTCATGCCTCTTTTTACGTGAAGAAAAAAGATGCTGTAAAGGAATTTTATAGGACACCTAACTTGATTTTAGTTAAAATATAGTTGTATTATTAGTTTAATATTAATATTCATTTTTCCATTCATGTAAGTAAACTTAGGAGGTCTGCTTAAAGAACTTCAAAGTTTTTTTTTGGAAATAGTATTAATTTCAGATAATTTCATAGTGAATATATTTTATAATACTTGTACCAGAGTTCTTATGTTCATTTTGAATGTCATCACAGCAGTGATTTTTAAAGATCATTAATGTCGCCTCATCTGTACTTTTGGTAAAGTGATTATCACAATCAGACTATTACTGTGATTCTGTCACCATTCCTGACATGTCCGGTGTGTAAAATAAAAAAAATAATGACAATGATTCTAATGCTTAGAGTATAATATAGGCATGATAGAATATCTCTATTGATACTTATGCTTTTATAGCTCCTGGTCTTGTTCATAGGCTGTCATCACTTATATTTACCTTTTCTCCTCTTAACACATAGGGATGTGAGCTTATTTCAACTCCTGATCAAGACCATACTGACTTTACCAAGTGCCTTGAAGTGCTCCAGAGGAAGATAGAAGAAAAAAACCTGCAGGTAATAAAGACTACCAAGGATGTGAGAGATTCTGTTTCAAGTTTTTACTCATCCAAAATTTTATTTACTATTTAAAATAAATCATTACTGGCTTTTGTGCTGATTTTTGCATTCCCAGTCAGGTTTTTTTCAGTATATGGAATAAATCTGTACTTAGCTTACAGAACATTACCATATGCACTTGTATCAGAGGTTACACAGATGAAACACCTTAATAATGGTGAAGTCACAAAACAGGTGAAGTGGACCTTGTATAAAATAATCAAGACTGGCCGCTCATTTTCAGCATAGAGTGAGAACCTAGTTTTCATATCTAGTTGATTATTGCCATGGGGAACTGTATTTTTTCATTTTATATGTGTGTTTAAATATTGTGTGGGCAAAACAAACAAACAAATATGGCCTAGATTTGGTTTATGGGTCATCATTGCAAACTTACATGAACAATTAAAATATTATTTATTTTAAAAAAATCTGAGAAGATCCTGCTGCTTTTCACTTGTGACCTCCCCAAGGTATTCAATGATTTTCACCTAGCATCCACATGTTAATCCCATTAATTAGCTAACACACACATATTTTTTACTGTATTTTACAGTATTCTTTTTTGGGGAGGGTACTTGTTGAAATGATATTCAAAATTTTTTAAGTCTGTATTTAGTAAAGATCAACAAAATTCAGCCTGAAGCATTGTTTACTAGTATTTTCCTAGCAGGATGAGAAGGTAAGCTGAGATGCACGAACAAGTATATCATTTTAAACTAAGAAAACACACTTGTACATTAGAACACTTTGATAGCACATGTAACAGGATATTAATATTAATATTAATGTTAATGTTAATATTTCAACCTGGTCTTGATAATCAGTTGAGGTAGGGCCGTCTTCAGACCCAGGTCCTTCAGATCCCACATCTGTTTCTTTGATGGCCTTGGCTGTGCTGTGTAGGCTTCATCTTCGGTCTGGTTTCTCCATTCATCTCCTGCAGCCAGCTGCCTGTAGCAGTGTTTTACCTCTTTGTGTCCAGGGGGATTACAGAGACAGCAGCATCTCTTCCCACTGGCATAAAACCGAAGATCTGAGGTCGCTCCGTTGGCCTGCTCTTGGTTTGAGCAAAGGAGGATGAGAGTATCCTGTCTGTCTGGGACTGCAGGAGGGAGTGGGGGCCATCCCCATGTCTCATGTAGTCAAACCATACACCTGACACACACCTGGCAGGACATGATAGATGTTGGAGAGGCAACCTGAACAAAACTCACTCCCTTGCCACAGTTTATCAAAGTTTTATTATAGCATATATTTACTAAGTTGAGGTAGTAGATCCTTTCCTCCCTTTGAAAAAAGAAAGCCTTGTTAACTATCTTAATTGGCAAGTAGCTCATTGTACAAATGCAACAAAAGTAATTTAGCAAATAGTTCTTATCTCTGATGTAACTTGAACAATAGCAAATGTATTGCACTATTTCCAGCCATAAATTGCTATAATTAAATATTTGTTTAATGAAAACAGAATACAGCCCATTGAGAGTTATCTGCTTAATCCCAGACACAGCTGATTTTTTGAGTTTCTTAGAAAAAAATTGTAAATCTTCATAACTCTGTTTCAATTTCCCCAGAGCTTCCACTAAAGTTATTGAAAGCTGGGAATGCAATTATGTGAGTCTCATTTGTTGTGTCCAATTTATAGTATCTATAATGCAGTATTCAGTCATTGAATCTAAAAACAAATAAGCATATCTCAAACTCAACAAGAACAAAATCCAGGAAGACCCTCAAAAGTGGGGAAGAGGGTACTCAGGTGTATATGATCTGCAAAACAAATCTGACAAAGTCTTGGCCAATCCAGTGGGGAGGTCTAAAGCAGGAGGACCTGTTAGAGGACTCCTGTATTAGACACAAAGGGCCTGACCCCCGCTTTGCTTAGTCATGGACTGGAGGATGCTAGGGAAGAACATGGCCTTGGTGGAATGCTGTGCTGCATCCTATAGGGTTGCAGTTAGGTTATGATAACCAGCTATCCTCCTTAAAGTCCAGTAGCAAGTTCTTTCTGGGGAGCAGTGGTGTTGTGCACCTCCATGGCTGACATAGGCTACTGGCATGCTTTCAGCCCAGTGCATTCTCCAGCCTCATCTTGTACAGCTCTTTCTCTTTTTCCTAAATAGGCTATATTCTCCCTTACCTCCTGCCTTATGCTGTTTTTGTTCATGTTTCTCCCTCTGCTTAGAATTTTTAAAACATTTTTGTAGTTGTGTTTTTTTTTGTTTTTTTGTTTTTTTTTTGTCTTTGTCTAGACCACAATGGCAGAGTATGCCTGACAGCCTTAAAGAGGACCTTCCTTCACCATCCCTCTAGGTTAGGGTCTGCTACTCTACACCCCTTTTTCCCTTTAAGGTACTCTAGACACTCCTAATAATGTTATTATTTCTCATTGTTTGCTTGAAGCCTTTCTTCCCAGTTCGACTGTACAGCCCATGAAGCTGGAGTAAGGTCTGTTTTATTCATGATTGAACAGTGGCACTTTGCATGTAAGAGGTACTTTGGGAATGCTGGGCCTGTGTTACCACTGTGGGCACACACAGGAGAGTAGAACGTGATACAATTAGGGTAAAGGCTTTTTAGAGAAGCTGAGACGTATAAACAAATAGGAGTTAGATAGCATCACAGAGAAGGGTGTAGAAGAGGAACCACACTACACAATGAAGATGGATAGCACTCCAGTTAGCTAACAGCAGACAGTTTGAAGAGTTTTAAGATGGAGAATGGCGTGATTAGTTTGATGCCTTTAAAAGCATAGTTAGACAAACTGAAAGTTACACTGCTCACAGCGAAAACCTTTCAAAAAGGAAGCTCTCATTCAGACTGAAAAAAGTGGTTGTATTAAATCTGACCAGAGTATCTTGAGCTTCCACCTGACTTAACATTTAACCTGGCAGTACATGGTAGTATTTGATTTAATGAAATATCAACAGAAAAGCAAGATTAGAAAGAGTATGCTGGAAAAATAATACAAGATTTCTCTCCACACATCTTCCTAACCCCATCTGAGATTATCATGAGGGCTTTTAAAATGTCTTCCTTCCTAAAATACATATAAACTGTATCCTAATATCCTTCATCCTTATCCACATAATAAATCTGATCCAGTTGTCATATATTTCTGTTTTTCCACTTGTTATGAATATGAATTTGTAGTGAGAGTGTCTATCTATATTTTATAGTAAGATCTGAAGTTATTAGCAAATAATTTAAAATGTTAATTATAATGTAAATAAATTGAATTAAAGTACTATTTAATAAGTTAAGGAACTATAGAGTGTGACATATGAAAACTTCATAGAATGTAATTAGAACCTGTCCTTATCTAGAGGAGTTTACTCTCTAGTATACAAGATTAATTTTTTAAAAATTTCCCTAAATGACCTCATTTATTTATTTATTTATCTATTTTAATTCTGCTCACCCTCACTTGTGTTCTGCAAAAAGGTTCCTTGACACATTGGCTTTTTAATGTTTTGCTTTTTCATGTTTCCACATTGGTGTTTATCTGTAACTGAGTCATGAGTAACACTGTCAGGATGTCATCTGATGTGACTGAATCTGCAAAGAGCACTTATATTTTCTGGTGCTGTGATACATTTGAGACCTAAACCCTGGGATTCAGTGCAAAACATTAAAAGCTATTTCTCCAGGTTTCTAAAAATGTAAGATGTACATTGTTTAGGATGAAGCAGAAATAAATTTGTATTATAATGCCCTAAGAATAACAAGATAGATCACTTCAGGGTATTTCCTAATATTATGTGGCAATAGAATCCGTTACTTCAGTTTCTGATATTTTAAACACAGATTTTATATTAGACAAAATTTGGGTAGAAAAATTGCCATTATTTTAAAACTGTATGTTTTATCAACTTTAACTCATATGAGTTTCATTTGCTAAAACTTTAGTACATTTTATCTTCCATATACCATGTTATTTCTTAAGCAACTTTTAATCAAATGATGTAGGATTTTGAATAAGTACTATGAATGAAAGCGAATGCCTAAATTTTATTTATACACAAAAAATATCAATGACTACAAATTTAATACTACATATAAGGCTATAGGATTATTACATATTATATACTTTTTTTATTCTTCTAATGGCCTAAACAAATATTGAATCATGTTATATATATATGTGTGTGTGTGTGTGTGTGTGTGTGTGTGTATATGGACCTATATCTATATCTATCTATATATGTGGATAGATAGATATAGATATAGATATAGTTATAGAAATGAGGGCTCTCCAGAAAAAGTCTAACTATAAATGCTTCTATTTTTCATATTACATGGCTGGATACTTTCCAGACAGCCCTCGTATATTTCTGTGTATTTATGTCTGTGTATTTATGACTTCAGTAAGAAATATTAGTCTTTCTATTTAATTCCCACATGGCATTTCTAAGTTAGATACATTATATTTATATATATGTAAATACTGTGAATTTAAAATATTTATTTATATCCATTAATTATTGGTATTGAGGTTATTATTGTTTTGTAATAGATTAATGGCTTTATGTTCATAATAAATACCTGTTGCTCCTGACTTGAAAATCAAATTTATGACTGACTCCTCTGATTGGACAAATTACTTATCAGTATAATAAAGTCAGACTCATAGGTTTGCAGGAGGAACTATTATAGTGCTCTGAGAGGTGCCTTCTGAGGTGCTCCGGTGTCTTCAGTGCAACCTGCTCTAATGAGCTGATATCGTCAGCAAGATTCTAATCTCATCTAAAGAAAAATGTAATAAATCTGTTATGCATGTAAACGTGAGGGGGCACCAAAAAAAAAAACCTCACAATTTATTTATAGAAGATTGTGTATTCTTACATGTTTAAACTTCAGTCACCTTCAAAGTACTGTCCATTTGATGCAATACACCTATCATGATGCTTTTTCCAGTACTCAAAAGAGTTTTGAACTCTGATCGTTTTCAACACCTTCTAATGCTTCTGCCATTTTTTATTTCACCTCTTCCACATCGGCAAACCATTTTTCTTTAAGGACTTTTTTCATCCAGGGAAACAAAAAACAAAAAAGGCACTCAGGGCAAGATCAGGTGAATAGGGAGGGTGGGGCATGGAAGTCATGCCATTTTCAAAAGCTGCTGAACACTCAGCACAGTGTGGGCAGGTGCATTGTCATGCTGCACATTGTTCGTGTAAATCACCATCATGAAATGGGCAAATGTGTTGAAAGAGCCTCCAAAAAAAAAGTCACTGAAGCCAAACACAGCTTCTCACAGCACCAGCTGGTACACTTGCAGATGGGTTCCTCGAACACTTACCTCGTAGGGAAAACCTGAATTACAGCGGGGCTGACCCTCCAGAAGATAATTCTGGATTTTTTTGTTTCCCCACCCTCATATATCTTTTTGAATTAGTGTTTTAGATTTATAGATAAATACCCAGAGATGGAATTCCTGGGTCATGTGAAAGTTTTATTTTTAACTTTTTGAGGAAACTGCACATGTTTTTTGGAGTGGCGGCACCAGTTTACAATCCCACCAACAGTGCATGAAGGTTTTCTTGTCTTCATATCCTCACCAACACTTGTTTTTTGATTTATTGATGATAGGCATTCTGATTGGTGTGAATGATAACTTAGTATGGCTGTAGATTGCATTCTCCTTATGATTGGTGATGTTGAAGATCTTTCCATATGTTGGTTGGCCATCTGTATGTCATCTTTGGAGAAATGTTTATTCTGCTCCTCTGCCCATTTTTTTTATCAGATTTTTTTTTTGGTGTTAAGTTGTATGAATTTGTTATATATTTTTTATATTAATACTTTATTGGATGTCATTAATGAATATCTTCTTCCATTCAGTAGATTATCTTTTTGTTTTACTGATCTCTTTTTTTTTACTGTGCAAAAAAAATCCTCTGATATTTTTTTTGTTTCCCTTGTCCAAAGAGAAATATCAAAGAAAAAATATGTGTGTGTGTGTATATGTGTATATGTATGTATACACACACACACACACACACACACACACACACACACACATAACGCTAAGAGTGATATCAAAGAGTTTACTACCTATGTTTTCTTGTAGGATTTTTATGATTTCAGGTCTTTTTTTTTTAATTCATTTTTATTGTTAGACTTATTGGGGTGACATCTGTTAGCAAGGATTACATAGGTTTCAGGCATACAATTCTACAGTGCATTGTCAACTTGTTGTATAATAAGTTCACCACCTAATGTGACTTCTCTTTCCATCACCTTATATTTAGCTTCCCCCCTCCTCCTCTCCCACCCCCTCCCCTTTCTCCCCTCCCTAACCCACTCGTCCCCAAATAAACATTAAACTGTTGATTGTGTCCATGGGTTATTTGTTTCTTCATTTCTTTTTTTCTTTGCTTTCAGTTTTATATTCCACATATGAGTGAAGTCATACGGTTCTTTGTTTTTTCTGTCTGGCTTATTTCACTTAGCATGATGATCTCCAGGTCCATCCATTTTGTTGCAAATGGCAATATTTCATCTTTCCTGCGACAGATGACTGGGTAAAGAAGCTGTGGTACATATACACAATGGAATATCACTCAGCTGTCAGGTCTTAACATTTAAGTGTTCAATCCATTTTGAGTTTATTTTTGTATGTGGTGTAAAAAGTGGTCTAGTTTTTTGTTTGTTTGCTTTTGTTTGTATCATGTATCATCTAGTTTTCCCAACACCATTTATTGAAAAGATTGTCTTTACCCCATTATATATGTATATATATGTATGTGTGTGTGTGTGTGTGTATGTATGTGTGTGTGTGTATATATGTATGTGTGTGTGTATGTGTGTAAAGAGAGAGAGAGAGACAGTGATGGAAACAGAGACAGAGACAGAGACAGAGAGACAGACTCCTTTGTCATAGATTAGTTGACCATAAAGGCAGGGGTTTATTTCTGGGCTCCCTATTCTGTGCCATTGATCTATGTGTCTGTTTTTATGTCAGTACCACACTGTTTTGATTGCATAGCCTTGTAGTATATTTTTATGTCAGTTAGAGTGATACCTCCAACTTTGTATTTTGTCAAGATTGTTTTGGCTATTCGGTGTCTTGTGTAGTTTTATATAAATTTTAGGATTATTTGTTTTAGTTCTGTGAAAAATGCCATTGGTATTTTGACAGGGATTGCATTGAATCTGTAGATTGCTTTGGGCAGTATGAACATTTTAGCTATGTTAATTCTTTCTATCTGTGAGCCATGGTATAACCTTCCATTTATTTGTATCTTCTTTAGTTTCTTTCTTCAGTGTCTTACAGTTTTTGAGTACAGGTCTTTTACCTCCTTGGTTAAGTTGATTCTTAGGCATTTTATTATTTTTTTAATTGTTAAATTTATTGGGGTGACATTGGTTAGTAAAAATTATATAGGTTCCAGGTGTACAATTCTGCAATACATTGTTTATATGTTGTATTATGTGTTCATCACCCAGAGTCAGTTCTTTTTCCATCACCACGTATTTCAGTCCCCGTCCCTTCTCCCCCACTTCTCTCCCCTTTTGAGACTATCATGCAAAGTGAAATAAGCCAGAGAGAAAAAAACCAAGAACTGCATGATTCCACTCATACGTGGAACATAAAATGAAAAGTAACAAAGAAATAAAAACTCATGGACACAGTCATTTTATTATTTTGGATGCAATTGTAAATGGGACTGTTTTCTTAATTTCTCTTTCTAATAGTTCATTATTGGTATATAAAAATGCAACTGATTTCTGAATATTAATTTTGTATCCTGCTACTTTAATGAATTTATTTATTAGTTTTAGTAGTTTTTTGGTGGACTTTTTAGGGTTCTGTCCATATAATATCATGTCATCTGCAAATAATCACAGTTTTACTTCTTGCTTTCTAATTGGGATGCCTTTTATTTCTTTTTCATATCTGATTGCTATGGTTCCAGTGTAAATCTCAATTGTGACTAAAGTACCATGCTTATTTAAGATGTTAACATTGGTGGAAATGGGGTGCAGGGTACATTCTCTGTACTATCTTTGAAGCCTTTTACTAAATCAAAATTATTCCAAAATAAAAAGTGTACTTGAAAAAACTGTTCACTATTTCAATATACTATACCTATCGAACAGTGTAACCTTTTTTTTGACATGACTCATAATAATATAGAATAAAAAAGCAAGTACTTGTTATCACTTAGGCAAATCAAAATACCTTTTTGTGAATGGTCTCACCCTTAAAATTTGTCTTTAAAAAGTTTCAAATTGTGAATTTCTTCTGCATGTTTTGGCAACTATTTTACATGAAACCTGAAATTGTCAGAAACTTGCTGAAATTTAAACTATGATGACAACCCAGATCCTCTCAACCTTCCCAGTTTCCCAAGAGAGCAAAGAATGAATGGTAGGACTCAATCAAAAATGGAACTGGCACTGGATATGTTTTAGTGGTATTGACTATAAACAGTAACCCTGTTTATTCTCAAATTCCCTCCTTACCGTCAAATTCTTTTTTTTTTAATTCATTTTTATTGTTAGACTTATTGGGGTGACATCTGTTAGCAAGGATTACATAGTTTTCAGGCATACAATTCTACAGTGCATTGTCAACTTGATGTATAATAAGTTCACCACCTAATGTGACTTCTCTTTCCATCACCTTATATTTAGCTTCCCCTCCCTCCTCTCCCACCCCCTCCCCTTTCTCCCCTCCCTAACCCACTC